>JBBGZY010000940.1:3975000-4195000 GCA_037952925.1 Lithobates clamitans
CACGTTCCAGTAGCAGCAGACTTCCAACGCTTTCTCCGTTTTTCCATAGGCCAACTACACTTACAGTTCACATGCCTTCCCTTCGGTCTGTCCACCTCTCCACGAGTCTTCTCGAAGGTCCTGTTGGCCGTTGTGGCTCTACTGAGAACCAGGGGGATCCGTCTTCACCACTATCTGGACGATCTCCTCCTACTGGCGCAAGACAGAGATTGCCTCCTGAAACACAGAGATACGGTCATCTCAACTCTCCAAGAATTCGGTTGGCTCCTGAACTGGGAGAAGAGCCAACTAGAGCCTTCTCAGTCTCTCGTCTTCCTCGGGGCCCTTTTCGATACAGCGAAAGGCACAATTTCCTTACCCGAGGAGAAGATCACAATAGTTCGGGACAGGATTCGCCTGGCTCTCTCCTCTTCTCATCTCCGGGCCCTCCAGTGTCTGAGAATCATAGGCACCATGGTGTCCACAATACCAATGGTGAAGTGGGCTCAGTGGAGGATGCGTCCTTTCCAGAAGGGGTTTCTTCTTCAATGGTCGGGCGACAAGAGTCAGCGCATTTACATCTCTCAGACCATGAGGGGTTCCCTCTTCTGGTGGCTTCAGAAAGAGAATCTACGCAGGTGTCACTCCATCCTTCCCATCACTTGGATCACTGTGACATCAGACGCCAGCGAGAGAGGCTGGGGTGCTCATTGCCTAGCGGAAGTGGCTCAAGGATCCTGGGATTTCCCAGCGCGGAGGTTGGTGTCAAACATCCTAGAGTTGCGTGCAGCCTTCCAGGCATTGCTGGCATTTCGTCATCTGATAGCAGGGACTTCCGTGTTACTCAGACTAGACAATACGACGGCAGTAGCCTATGTAAGGAAACAAGGGGGTACCAGGAGCCTGTCTCTGCTTCAAGAAGTGGAACCAATAATGGTCTGGGCCCAGAAGAATCTAGTCAACCTAACGGCAACTTACGTTCCAGGGATCCTCAATGTCCAAGCGGATTTTCTCTCACGAGTCCACCTGGACAACAACGAGTGGTCTCTCCACGAGGATGTGTTCAGATGGATTCTAACACTGGGGATCTCGCCAGAGGTCGATCTCTTCGCCTCCCCGTACAACAAAAAACTAACGAAATACTACGCAAGGTTTCGAGATCCACAGGCCTACGGGATAGACGCACTGACGGAGCGTTGGTGGTTCCACAGAGCCTATGCCTTCCCTCCGACACCTATCATCTTCCAGTTCCTGCGGAGGCTCAGGTGGGAGGAGGTGGAGATAATAGCCATCATTCCTTACTGGCCCAACAGGCCTTGGTTTCCTCTCCTATCACTCCTCAGCTTCCGGGAACCAGTTCCTCTTCCAGCCAGAACGGATCTACTCTTCCAAGGCACGATTCTCCATCCATGCCCAGCTCACCTACAGTTGAGGGCTTGGTTCTTGAGAGGGATAGGTTGGAAGCACTAGGTTGCCCTAAGGAGGTTATTCCTACACTTCTGAATGCAAGAAGACAAAGCACTAACAAGGTGTATGAGCGTATTTGGACAAGGTTCTCAATCCATATGTCATCCAGGGCCAAGTCATGTGGCGCACCTGCAGTCCAGGACATCTTGAGCTTCCTCCAATCAGGCTTGGATCTGCCCTTATCTGTCAGCTCGCTGCGAGTACAGGTTTCAGCGATCTCAGCCTTTACTGGGGTGTCCTGGGCCAGACATGCCCTTATTCAACAATTCTTCAAAGGAGCAATTAGAATGAGACCTCAAAGGAAACCCAGGTTCCCTAAATGGGATCTACCTCTAGTTCTCGAGTTCTTCTCTCAACTCGTTAAACCACTGTCTGTTAGAGATCTTACTATCAAGACTGCCTTCTTAATTGCCATCACCTCAGCCAAGAGGGTGTCCGAGATCCAGGCATTAGGGTCAAAAGAACCTTTCTTAACCTTCTTTCCAGACAGAGTGACTCTAATTCCAATGCTAGGGTCAAACCCTAAGGTCACCTCAATCTTTCACGAGAATCAAGAGATCTCACTTCCTACCTTTAGAACTGCTGGAAGCCTGGAAATACATCCACTCGATGTTGGTGTCTCCTTGAAGCAATATCTAGAAGTAACGGCTCCCTTCCGTCAATCCGATTATCTTTTTGTGTCGTTCTACGGGAAGAACAAGGGGCTCCGGGCCTCAGTCAGATCCATTGCTGCATGGATTGTACAGGCGATCCAATGGGCTTATAGAGAGAAGGGCTTGGCTCCTCCAGAAGCGGTGACAGCGCACTCGACTAGAAGTCTTTCGACCTCGTGGGCAGCTTCGCGTCACGTCTCGCCTGAAGTGATTTGCAGGGCGGCTTCTTGGTCATCGATCCATACCTTTATGTCCCACTATTGTGTTGAGCCAGCGGCTCTATCCTCAGTTGATTTTGGTGTTAAAGTACTGTCGGTGGACGGTATTAAATAAATCTTTGTTTTCTTCAGCATTTTGCCCACCCGGGTGTGTATGGCGAGTTATTTCCCACACGTTGGCTGCCATGGAGTCTGTCAGGAAAACGGAAAATTTCTATCAAATACTTACCGTAATTTTCCTTTCCTGATGGACTCCATGGCAGCAGGAGTTCCCTCCCAAATGACTGGAGTAGGCTAGTTATCGAACACGGCTGCTGGTGAGGAGCAAAGATTTATGGGAGTAGTGTCCTATAGGGTAGTAGAGGCGGGACTAAACCCACACGTTGGCTGCCATGGAGTCCATCAGGAAAGGAAAATTACGGTAAGTATTTGATAGAAATTTTCCGTTTTCATGGTGGAATCGATAAACACTAGAGATGAGCACAAACTTTTCTAGAACTTGCGTTAGTCACAAAATTATCAGCTGCATGTCAGAAGAAAAGTAAGCAAAATTGGCATCTAATTTTTGCCTTGCAGCACAAAAAAAAATGTGATGAAAAAAAAGTAAAATACATCCAAATTTTTTTTTTAAAAATGTTGCAAAAAGTTTTTGAGCCTTTATCATGTTTTTGTTTTTTTTTTTGGTGTGGGGGTTGCTCTTTTTGGATGTATTTTGACATTTTTAGGTTATTTCTCTTTTTGAACAATTAGAAAGTAGCTGCTTGAAAAATTTAAAAAGACAGTACACAATTCCTTTTGCATTTTATGTTTTCTTTAATGCATTTTACTGTTATTTTTGGTAACATTAAATAACAGTACAACTACACCAGAAAAATCTACAGTGTATGGTTGCTTTACATTTTTTACACCTGTTTTACACCTGTTGTCTAAAAGATGTGTAACTAGAAATTACATACAAAAAACAAAGTAACGCTCATGACATAAACAAAAGACACACAAGAGCAATTCAAAGCCTTTAAAAAACAACTTAAGCTGGCTTTATACTGGTAGGACTTAATTCAAAAAAGTTTATTTTGGAAACATTTGCTCGATTTTGCATTGGTTAATGTGGACAAAAAGACATTCGTTTTCAACAATATGAATGAGTACATTTGCAGACAGTAGAAACAAACTGTTGTTCTTATCTGAACAAAAAAAATTCTAACCGTTAGACCCCTTTCACACTTTTGAGGAATTAGTAGTACGCTTTTCTGAAGGTCACGTGACTCAAAAAACTGCTGCAAAAACCATTTTTAGACGCTTTTGAAGAGCTTCCAATTCATTTCAATGGAGAGGGGCGCTTTTGAGGTGTGTTTTTAGCTCTCCAAATATACTCCAAAGATGCTGCTTGCAGGAGTTTTTTCCCCTCCCTGCCAGCACACCGCCCTAGTGTGAAAGCATCCATTGATTTTAATGGGAAGCAGTTTTCGTGAGCTTTTCAGGTGCTTTGGGGTCTCACCCAAAATCCATACCAGACCCTTATCCGAGCATTCAGCCCGGCAGGTCAGGAAAGGGGGGAGAATGAGCTAGCGCCCCCCCGACCATAACAGGCCTCAACATGGGGGGGGGTGGGTGCTTTGGGGCAGGGGGTACTCTGTGCCCCCCACCCAAAGCACCTTGTCCCCGTGTTGATGGGGACAAGGGCCTCTTCCCAACAACCCTGGGCGGGGGTTGGGGGGTCTGCGGGCAGGGGGCTTATCTGAATCTGGAAGCCCCCTTTAACAAGGGGGCTCCCAGATCCTGCCCCCCCTATGTGAATGAGTATGGGGTACATTGTACCCCTACCCATTTACCCCAAAAAAGAAGTGTAGCGTTACAAAAAACAGAGAGAGTTTTTGGCAAGTCCTTTATTAAAAATGAAGAATGTCCATGACATATCTCCAACATGTCTTCTTCCTCCGGTGATGTCTTCTACCTCCGGTGATGTCTTCTTCCTCTGGGAAAATAACTCAGGGGAAAGGGGATGAAGGCAAGTAAAAAAACAATGGTAAATAACAAAACAGAGGAAAGGGGACAGCCAGGGGGTAACATGAGTTTCAAAAGCAAGTGGACATCTCAGCTACGAAAGTGTCAAGACAAGTATCAGGTCAATAGTCACAACTAGATGAAGTCTTCTCCTACATATGAAAGTAAAGCCAAGGATTTGCATACAAGTAAGTACATCTCCAAGTAGACATGAGTTAGAGGTGAGGGGGCATTAGTTATTGCATCCATTTTTTTGTAATCCAACAATCCCAGTCTTTCTAAAATTTTGGGGCTAAGTTATGCATATGAGCGAACATTTTCTCAAAAGCTACATTGTATTGAGTATGTTCCTGACTGAAGGCAATGTTGGGGCTTCATTTTGTTTCCATGGGTAGTGTACTCCCGTAGGAGCCATTAGTATGATAAGCCCTCTGAAACTGGTTTCCTTCTCCTCTCAACTGGTCTGCCGCCTTTTCCACTATAAACAAATCCTGCTTAGGTTGACACTGTATTTCTTAGAAATAGGTTATTCAAATTAATAAAGATCATACAGAACTGTGACAAAAATGCTATAATATCTGTTTCTTTACAGGGTACTATTATATCAAAATTTCCTACAGGGAGAACAATGCCAAATGGTAATAGGGTCACTAAGAGCGCTATAAGGGCAGCTTGAGGAAGTATAGTACAAATCCCTGGAGGCTATGCTGCCATTAGACCCTGGAGTGACCCTGCTAGGTCCAAGTCTGCCTGCATGAGTTTACTATATAAAAGATTAAGCAGTACTTATTAAAAAGTGAGGAATAGCGGATGACAAAATCTTTATAAAGGGCAGTGGGACAGCATGGGATAATGTAAAAAAAAATGGTTATTTCTACCATCTTTGTTGGGGCCCTTGTGGTGATGCTTGGTGGCTTTCGTCTGCTTTCAGGTCAAGAGGACAGAAGATTGAAGAGGTGTTTGGAGAGATTAACTTGAAGAAGCAAAAAAAAAAGCTGCAATTTGAGGGAGCCATAAGGTGGTTCTGAATTAATAGAGTAATCCTAGGTGGATGTGATGGCAGTGTTCAGTGGTAGATTGCAGGCAAGGCAAAGTCTAGGGAGCAGGAAAATAAAGCTGTGATGGGCTAAAGTTTCAATTCCTGCTATACAGTGTGTGTAATGGGTTGACAACCCTCTCACCAATCCTGTGCTTCAGCCGTGCATGCTGACAATGGAGGGGCCCCTCATGGATCGATGGCTCAAGCTCCAGTGAACCCGCTCTGTACAGCTGGAGTTGCAGATGAGGACTGGCAAACACGCTCTAAACCGCTGAGGATACAGAAGGGTACCGGCGAACCCCTTCTGAAACAAATGTTGCTGCTTAGGCCACACTGGGAGTCGAGTGCCTTAAGGGCTCAGCACTCTAGCCTGGGCCATCTGCTTCCTTCTCTGGTTTGGCCCCAAGTGCTCAGAACCTCCCAGAACAGTTCATTCAGCCCCTCTCCTTTCCTCTTCCCAGGCTGCAAAGCCCCCTGGGAACTATAGTTTCCTTGTCACTGTAAAGCAGTGCAGCCTGTACATGGTGAACTACACCTCCCACAGCGCTTTTCTTAAAGTGTTAGTAAGCTGCCTTAAAAAAACTGGTCCCCCCACAGGCTACTTGTAAGTACAAGATAAAAAGCAGAGTTTACTACCAATTTAACAGCAGTACCTCCAGTCTGATGCGGACCAATAAGGGGGAAAGACATAAACAATCAATAGGGAAATAGTAGGTGGGCATGCCAGGACTTCTTGTCTCACAATAGTAATTCTGTGAAGTTTATTTTTGTCTTACTTTCCTTAAAGGGCCCTTGGGCCAGTCCATAGCTACACTGGCTCTTGATAGAGAAAGGTTAGCTGCTATTAAACTTGTGTTTTACAGTCCCTTGTGGGTTAGGTGGTTTTGTCAATGCCTTTTCCTATAAGAGCCAATTTTGGAGTTTTATCATAAGTGGTATGAGTACCTGAAGCTCTGACCTTAGAGTTGAACTTTCATAGTCAATAACAACTATCACATGCCACATAAAATATCTTATTTTATCTTTTTATGATATTGCAAATTATACTGACCGTGTGCACCTAGTCTGATGTGAGTGTTTGCAGCTGTAGGCAACCTGGGCTTTGTTTATGCTATTTGGATTCACTAGGTTTCTCCTAAGGCCAAAGACATTGTTTGCTTCTGCTTGCTACTGTTGAGTGTTCTCCAGTAAGTAGAGTGAGATGATACACTGTATTGGGTTAGGAAGGGACCAGATGCAAACGCAGATGGCAAAGCAGGAGCTGCCACAAGAGAGATGAACACAACAGAGTGGCAGAAGTGTGAGGAGTTTGAGGAGATGGCTGGAGTGGTGTGACAGTGGGTGGGGAGATGACTGGAGTGGTGTCACAGTGGGTGAAGAGATCACTGGATTGGTGTGACAGTGAGTGAGGAGATGGCTGGAACAATTATGACAGTGGGTGAAGAGATGGCTGGAGCAGTGTGACAGTGGGTGAGGAGATGGCTGGAGTGGTGTGATAGTGGATGAAGAGATCACTGAAGTGGTGTGACCGGGTGAGAAGGCCACTGGAATGGTGTGACAGTGGGTGAGGAGATGGCTGGAGTGGTGTGATGGTGGGTGAGGAGATGGCTGGAGCGGTGTGACAATGGGAGAGGAGATGGCTGGAGTGGTGTGAAGGTGGGTGAAGATATCACTGGAGTGGTGTGACAGTGAGTGAGGAGATGGCTGGAGTGGTGTGACAGTAGATGAAGAGATCACTGGAGTGGTGTGACAGTGAGTGAGGAGATGGCTGTAACGGTGTGACAGTGGGTGAGGAGTTGGCTGCAGAGGTGTGACAGTGGGTGAGGAGATGGCTAGAGTGGTGTGACAGTGGGTGAGGAGATGGCTGGAGCAATGTGGCAGTGGGTGAGGAGATGGCTGGAGCAGTGTGATAGTGGATATAGAAATTACTGAAGTGGTGTGACCGGGTGAGGAGGCCACTAAAGTGGTTTGACAGTGGGTAAGGAGATGGCTGGAGCGGTGTGACAGTGGGTAAGGAGACGGCTGGAGCGGTGTGACAGTGGGTGAGGAGATGGCTGGAGCAGTGTGATAGTGGGTGAGGAGATGGTTGGAGAGGTGTGATAGTGGAAGAAGAGATCACTGAACTGTTGTGACCGGATGAGGAGGCCACTGGAGTGGAACAATGAGACATATCGCTAAATCTGAGAAGAATAAAATGGCGGGACTGCAGTGTAAGTATTGGGGAGCAGCTGTAAAGGGCTACTGGACACTGTGCATATTGAAAACACTGAGTACTGGTGACACTGTGATTACTGAGGGGCACCATGAGTACTGAGTGACACTATATATACGGAGGGGTGCTGTAAGTACTGAGGGGGATTGTAAGTACTGAGGGCATGGGGACTATTGATAACACTGAACACTGGGAGTACTGATAATACTGAGAGTACTGAGAGCACAGTGAGTACCAAGAGTGCTGTGAGTGCTTATGACACTGTAAGTACTGAGGGAATTGTGAAATAAACACACACAAACACGCTTTGTGTGAACTGGATAGACTGGTGTCTTTATTCAGTGTAGCGCTGGTAGATTTTTAATCTACTGCTTATAGGTAAATCTAGTGGGTTACTTGTTAGGTGAAGTTAGGTTAGCCTCTGTTCCAGCTTGGCTGAGTTGCGTGTGATTCCACACTGCGCCGGTGGGTGTCGTTGTCACCATGGGCCTGTGTTGGAAAGGCAACGTGTTGAAGCGTATGAGTGCTCCTCTGTCCCGGAGACAATTCGGTGGGGGTGGTCCTCCGAGTTGCATTCTGGGAGAGGGTATTTATGAAACAGACGCCATGTTTAGGGGTTTGTTTTCAGCCACCTGCTGGCCCTCCTGGCCGACAGGTATGCATTAGGAACACCACCTCGTGTCCCTCCTTTCCGGAGGCCCACGTCGCTGCGGCTTGTGGGTGGGCCCAGAAGCCTGTCCGGGGCCTACCACAGCGGCAGAAGAATGGTCCCAAGCTGTCTATCCTGAGTGAAGAAGCTGGACAACTGAGGAGATCCCAGGGAAAGACCCGTCATGGAAGGATCATGCAGAGTGCTGGTCTGGAGAGGGGCCTGGTGACTCAGTTGGAGGACGTATCCTGAAGTAATCTTACTGCATAGTACTGCCGGGTTGGCTTAAAGGTTCAAGTGCTGTGTCTGATACTCATCCTAAACCATTACATCCTGTGGCAGAGGATCGTACGGGTTTTGCTCCAAACAAGTCTGTGGCAGAGACTTTTGTTCGTGCTGCGTACTGGCTGCTAGGCAAGTGAGAGAGGCCTATCCAGGCGGGCAAAGATTGAATCCCACAGAGGGAGTACATTCAACTACAAGTGTTCAATTCCTAACAATGTACTAAAGAATACTACAAAAAGGTATTTAAGCTTCCCTGCAACTTTCCTTCTGCCTCTTTCCTGCTACTTCCTTTATTACTTGTTCATTAAAGCATTGGAAAACATACTCAAGTGTTTTGTGCCTACATCATCCAGAGGTAAACTCAACGGGACCCTAGACCCTGTGCCGGTGAAACAGAGAGTGAAGGTAACAGCCCGCTTTAAACCAGCAGCTCCACCGTGAGTTATTGCTACATCAGTTTTACCAACTATGTAATATTTACTCTGCCTGGCCACTCACTAGGTGTTTATGCCAGTGATGTGAGCTGAAGAGAGGGTAAATATTTAGAGAGACCTTCCAGAACAGTCCTTACCCTCCCAGGCTTTGCCTAGAGAGGATGTAGTAGTTAAAGGTCCTTGCCTCCCAGGCTGATGCATGCAGAGGGTGTATTTGCACAGAGGTCCAGTTTTTTCCTTGCCTGCAAGAGGGAACCAGAGCTGTTCTTCTACATGCTTGTCTGGGCATAGAGCGTCCCAAAATGGCCTGTGGCGGAGGCCTAAAGACTCCTAACCTGGCCTGTGGCAGAGGCCTAAAGACTCCTAACCTGGCCTGTGGAAGAGGCCAGAAGAAACTGTAGGGTAGCATCCCATCTGGACCTAAAGAATGTACACCGGCCTGTGGTATAGGTCCACAGAGTTTTAGAGCTAACTTGAGGTAGAGGTTAAAAAATACTGAAAGATAGCAGCCCATTTGGGCCTAAATAGTTCACTGAAAAGTCTACTGAGAAGAGAGAATTTTTCGCTGCTGTTTTTAGTATCCTGTAACCCTGTTTTGCATAGACAATTGAGCCAATACAATTGTAAAAAAGGAAGGTTTGGAGGATCTGACATTCTTTTTGTCTGTCATGGTCAATGGGTTAGTGAGTTGTGCAGCTGTAGGGTGGATCACAAGTAGGGGGGCAGAAGAGCTTAATAAAATCCAGAAGCTCCCAAAGGAAGTCATTGCTACACTATGATTCAAAAATTTTTAGTGCATGCATGTATAGATAGAAATGTGGAAATATGCCTATGGATTGAGGGCAAACTACACCCAAACCAGCAGTTCTGTTTTTGCAAATTTCTGTTTTGTGTTGGTCAAAATGTAAAATCATATATTCTTTTCCGCATTGTATTTAAATTATTTCTACCCTGCTCCTATTAACCTGATCAATCTTGCAGTTTGTAAACTTACTTTTGGAAGATCCCCCATGTATTTACATCCTTAAAATCTGTGACACACCATCACTATGCTCTGTGAGTAGGCACTGCTGTGTCACACATTTCACAGAGCCTGCCTTCTGAATTACAGAGGTGCTGAGATGGAGGAATGTTAGGAGGCAGTCCAGGCTGTCACCAAGATCCTGTTTTCACACTCATCTCATCGCTGACCCGGAAAAATGCATCCTGTGAAGTAAAAACTTTACTCTGCATTAGGTCAATGGCTCAGTATGTAGTGAAAGCAAGATCAGACATGAGAGCCTTGGAACCTTCAAAACAAGTCACTAAAGATATCTTCTCTTATTCTATTCTCATTAAATGATACAGCAGAATTCCCAATCCACTTCCACATAAAGCCCTGTTGCCCAACAGCGGGGGGGGTGCGAAGGGGGGTGTTAACCTTCACCACCACTGACAACCAATTCACAATTATGTGCCACTTTGTGTTGGTCTATAACATAAAATCCCAATAAAATACATTTACGATCTACTTGTAACATGACGAAATGTGTAAAATTTCAAGGGGTATGAATAATATATATATATATATATATATATATATATATATATATATATATATATATATATATATATATATATATATATATATGTATATATATACACACACAATGCTGTGAAAAAAGTATTTGCCGCTTTCAGATTTTTAATTTTTTTGCATATTTGTCACACTTAAATGACTCAGATCATCAAACAAAGTATATTATTACACAAAGATAACCTGAGTAAATACAAAATGCAGTTTTTAAATTATAGTTTCAGTTATTAAGGCAAAAAAGCTGCCAAACCTGCCTGGCTTTATGTGAAAAAGTAATTGCCCCGTAAAACTAATAACTGATTGTGCCACCCTTGGCGGCAACAACTGCAATCAAGCATTTGCGATAACTGACAATGAGTCTTTCACATTGCTGTGGAGCAATTTTTCCCCACTCTTCTTTTCAGAATTGTTTTAATTCAGCCACATTGGAGGGTTTTCTAGCATGAACAGCCTGTGTAAGGTCATGATACAGCATCTCAATTGGATTTAAGTCCGGGCTTTGACTAGGCCACTCCAAAACCTAAATTTTGCTTTGTTTGAACTTGCTGTTGTGTTTTGGATCATTGTCCTGCTGCATATCCCAAGTGCACTTGAAGTTGAGGTCACGAACTGATGGCCAGACATTCTCCTTTAGGATTTTCAGGTAGAGCTCAGAATTCATGGTGCCATCAATTATGGTAAGTCGTCCAGGTCCTGAAGCTGCAAAGCAGCCCCAGACCACGCTACCACCACCATGTTTGACTGTTGGTATGATGTTCTTGTTATAAAATGCTGTATTAGTTTTATGCCAGATGTAAAAGGACACACACCACCCGAAAATTTTTGTCTCATCAGTCCACAGAATATTTGCCTAAAAGTCTTGGGGATAATCAAGATGTTTTTTGGTAAATGTGAGATGAGCCTTTGTGTTCTTTTTGGTCAGCAGTGGCTTTTTTTTATTGTTGAATCAAGAACACTGATCTTATCTGGGGCAAGTGAGGCTTGCAGGTCTTTAGATGTTGTTCTGGGATCGTTTATGACCTCCTGGATGAGTCGTCGTCATGCTCTTGGAGTAATTTTTGTAGTAGGGCAGGTTCACCACTTTTCCAAGTTATCTCTATTTGTGGATAATGGCTCTCCCGTGGTTCACTGGAGTTCCAAAACTTTAGAAATGGCTTTGAAACCCTTCCTAGACCGACACATGTACATTACTTTGTTTCTAATCTGTTCTTGAATTTTTTTTAGATTGTGGCATGATGTATGGCTTTTTGTGATCTGTTAGCGTGCTTCACTTTGTCAGACAGCTTCTATTTATGTGATTTCTTGATTCAACAGGTCTGGCAGTAATCAGGCCTGGGTGTGGCAAGTGAAATTGAGCTTTCCAAAATATTGTGGTTAATCACAGTCCATTCATGATTCAGCATGGGAGGGGGCAATTACTTTTTCACATAGGGCCAGGCAGTTTTAAACAGCTTTTTTCCCTTAATAAATGAAATAATAATTTAAAAGCTGCATCTTGGATATACTCTGGTTAACTGCGTGTAAAATTAAAATCTATTTGATGATCTGAATCATTCAAGTGTGAGAAATATGCAAAAAAAATAAAAAAACAGTAAGGGGGCAAATACTTTTTCACAGCACTGTATATATATATATACTGTATATATACCGTATATACTCGAGTATAAGTCGAATTTTTCAGCACATTTTTTTGTGCTGAAAGTGCCCCCCTCGACTTATACTCGAGTCAAGCACTTTTCTGCAGCAAAAAATTTCATTTTCCGAACCGATTTTGGGGCCCCGTATCTCAGGGCCACTTGGTGCTAGGAACCCCACATTTGGTGTGCCAACCCAGTGGAACTGGTACCACAACATATCCAAAGCTGAAGTTCTTAGCACCAAGTGGCCCTGAGATACGGCGCCGCAAAATCGGTTTGGAAAATGTCATTCTCTGCTGCAGAAAAGTGCTTGACATTTTCTGAACCGAGTTTGGGGCCCCATATCTCAGGGACACTTGGTGCTAGGAACCCCAAACTTGGTGTGCAAACCCAGTGGAACTGGTACAATAACTTATCCAAAGCCCTGTATCTCGGGGCCACTTGGTGCTAGAAACCCCAGCTTTGACAATTTTATGGTGCCAGTTCCACTGGGTTTGCACACCAAATTTGGGGTTTTTAGCACTAAGTGGCCCTGAGATACGGGGCCCCAAATTCGGTCAACTGTGTCCATCTGCAGCAATGTCATTTTGGGACCCTTTGGGTTCAGAGACCCCAAATTTTGGCTGCAGCTAGGGGGCATCTAGGAACCCTTAACTACCAAGTTTGAAGTTCAGGGGACCTATGGCTGCAAATGGGCACAGTGATGCTGCAAATGGGCATTGTTGACCCTCTTTTCCACTTACAGTAGCTGTGCATTTCTCACCCTCGTCTTATACTCGGGTCAATAAGTTTTTCCCATTTTTTTGTGGTAAATTAGGGCCTCGACTTATACTCGGAACGACTTATACTCGAGTATATACGGTATATATATATATATATATATATATATATATATATGTATATATGTATATACATACATACACTCTGTTTATATACAGATATTATTTTGGTCATATAAATGCAGGAACCTCAACCATATTCCTAATGAAAAACAATGCTCCATAAAATTATAAAAGAAGCATCACACTGTCGACAGTATTTTGTGGTGTTGACCAAAATGACTCGTAAACCTAATAAACTAATAAAGAACAGCGAAATTAACACCCTCACTTACATAATTTGTGGGACATTGCTTAGCCAGCAATTCTAGTCTAATTGCCGAAACTGCTTGCATCAAAGTTATAAAATAATGACAAAAGTCATTGTATAATTTGCTGTGAAGCAACCATACAGAGCGTCATAGGCATGTGCACGGGGTGTGCCGGACGTGCCTAATCTGGGGATCGGCAACCCGTCCATCGCAATCTACCCTTTGATCATGGACAGGTGACTTGTAGAACGCAATCTTTCCATGCCGACCTCCAAACCTAGACAGGAGGGGTGGCGGAGGTGGCATTTACTGAAACCGATCTGTATTTTCCTCCTGCAGTAGCTGAAAGTCTATGCTACCTACACCTCCACATGTACGATATTGGTTTCTATGCACTTTATTTGTATTCCACTCTAGCATTGTTGTCAAATACAAGTATTGAAGTTTTGTTGTTCTTTTTATTATTGTTCTCTAATGTACTGCACCAGGAATGTATAATTCATAGACTTGATATTTATACTGTACTGTTTATATAGCTACCTAGCACTACTGTAATCACTATACTGTTATGGATTTAAAACCAATATATGCTTTCCATTTTGTAGCTTTGTTCTCCACTTCTGATCTCCTGATTCCACTTTGGTGCCTAATATATACATTTTATTGTTCTTCATTGGTAAGCATCCATTGCAGATTATCTGTTGGCCGTTGCCTGTTGACTCTTGGTGTCCCCCGGCACGGGTAGGCTCCACATAATTGCTGTTTGGGGCCTCACTTTGGGCTTCCCATGGTCCGATGCATAGTGTTCGCCAGTCGTGTAGGCGTGATGTGGGGAACTCTCGGACCAATGATGGGAATGCCCCTCCTTCCCGTGTCTGCGGTCTATCCATGCTGCAAATTAATTTTATAAGATATCTTATCTATATAATATACCATGTTTCTCATGAACACAACAATGGTATTTTTACGTGTGTAAACTTTGAGTTGCATTGCACAATTCATTGACTTAAACTATATTGTGCTAGGTTCAGTGAATATATATATGATATATATTTTCTTTTTGATATTTGCTTTAGCTTATCCTGCAGTTTTGCAGCAGAAGCTTTCACTATACTGCCTCATGATCTATGCACACTTTTTAATTTATTGGCATTTCTCTTTGCCTTTGAATGAGTATGCATCAATACTGAGTATGATCAATCTGATCTCCTCATTAACCCTCTGTATCCAACTACCCTCCTGTTTGTGTATACAACTATACACATTACAACATTATCTCTTTTACACCTCTTTGCGCTGCAGGCCTTGATCAATATAATATTTTATACATGTATACCTCTTTAGTTATATATTATTTTTTAATATATACTATGTACTATACATGACTGTTGTATAACAGATGTGATTACCATTACCTAAAACCCCAACCTCTTAACCTTATTCTAAACAATTAAGACCAGACCAAAGGGTTGGAGTTATAAAAGGCTGTAGCAGCCTACTTTATTAAACAAATAAATATCATAACAAAAACACATCTGTTATTCAAAGATTCCTCATCTATCTAGCGTTGGTCTTTGCAGGAGATTCGTAAAACATCAGTAACATAACCATATTGCACTGCGGCCCTTCTCTTAATGAAATAATAGGCCTCAAGCCGACAAGCTGGCTCAGAGACAACCAATGACCGGAGTGCCCCCATTAACACTTTCTGTCTAACCTCCGTTATCCGGAAACCACCATCAGTACCATCAGGACCATAGCAACGCTAGTTCCCTAAATTCTCATTGTGCCATATCTTCTTTCCCCTGCAAAGACCAAAACGCCCGCCACAGCACCCAATGATAACAACCTTATCCTTGGGTGCACCTCCACACCCGAAGAACTCTCTGGATACCGTCCTGCAGTCATAACGCCCACAGATCAATACCCACATCATTTAAATGAACGCCATCTCTCCTCAAGTACCTCCAAGTTTCGAACTCTAGTTCCAAATGCCTAATAGCCAATCCCCCATTCTTCACCATAAACTTACTCACCTCCCGGTTAATCTTCCTCCTTGCCCTATTAACAAACCTCAACCAACCTGACCATCCTCCATGTTGTCCGAGCCACCATGTCTGACCAAACTATAACCATCTTTGGAAACTCCTGCATCAAACGCCAAACATCAAATTTGATGTCCCGCGATATATCCACCATAGATCTCACCCCCAAATCATTGCCCCCTAAGTGCAAAACTAAAACATCCGGTGTCCTGTCCCTAAGCGCATAACGCTGCACCTCAGAAATCAATCTTCCCCACAACATACCCGGGAACCCAAACCACTTGATGCAGGCTTCCTGCCTATCAAAACCCAGCTGCCTACTTTCATATCTCACATCTCCCCTCCTGGCCCCCCAGCTCACAAAGGAATGGCCCATTATCCAAACCAGGCCTGCCGCCGAACCTGTAAAGAAAATAACACAAAACAATACCCATGACCACCAGTATTCTGCAAACCTACCCTCCAACAGGAAAAAAAATTCTTCCCAACTAACATTTTACAGCCCCACCACCAGATGCGGCCTAACATATATCTGGAACCTCCACGATTCCCACCGCCCTATGCGTTTTACAGCCTCTGCATCCATCCCATTTCTAGCCGCCTCTGTTGCAGCCCCAATCCGAAAGGAATGAGACGAAAATTCCTTCTCATTCAAACCCAAAGCCCTTAAACATTTCCTAAATACGGCCACAAATTGATAACGCGATAACGGAACCCCATCCAAATGCACCAAAAAGCCCCCCCCCCCTTGGGCAGATACCCATAAATCCCTTAACCGCTTCCACTGGGCACAATGCCGAACCCGGCACTGGGAAAACATGCACCAACCTCCCTTTTCCCATTTGATCCGTCTTTGACCTACGAAAATATAACAACAAAACGTCCTTTTCGCATGTCACCTCCTGTATCCCAATTCCCCCTTGTACTTTCTTTGACGGACTAACCAATTCCCCAATACGAAATGCCCCAAAGAAAGCCAGTAAAAATGCCGCCGTAAACATGGTGCACTCGTAGTCAGAGGAACAAACCCCCACCAACTGTGCTAGCATACCTGTCAAAATCTGAAAGGTTATCGGTCTCCTGGTGTCCGTACGAACCACCAATAGCCTTTCATCGCCTGCCTTACCCAGAAATCCTTTGTAAAGTCAGGCTGGCCTTGTAATTTGAACAAAAACGCTAAACCCGCTAACTTCTTATGCAGTGCCGATGCAGACACTCCCTCCTCCATCATTCTCGCAACATAATACAACACCAGGAGCCCCACTGCATCATCCACCGACTCATCACCCACCTCTTGCACAAACGCCTGCCACTCATGCCATACTTTCGAGTATGCTGACCAGCACCTCACTTACCGACTTCCTGATCCATCCGGCGACAAGGCCAATGCTATCCCCCACAACCATTCGGGACAAGGCACCCCGTGCCGCTCCGCCTCCGGCACCAACTCGCGGAACCTGTCCCACTGGAAGCATTCTCAACACCCGGGAGGTGTACTGCATGAATGAAAGCATTCAACTGCAAACATCTCAAAACCAAGTGTTGTAACAACCTAATCACTGGCGGAGATGATGCAGTAATCCTGTTAATCACTTGCACCACACCCAAATTGTCCCCATGAAATCGCACTTTTCGATCCCTAAACGCCACACCCCACAATTCAACTGCTAACACCACCGGAAACAGTTCCAGCAGCACTAGGTTTTTTGTAAAACCCACTTCAATCCATTCCCGCGGCATTGGACCCGCACTCCACTGCCCGTGAAAGAACACCCCATAACCTGTGGAACCGGTCGCATCCGTGAATAGTTCGAGGTCAAAGTTGCTGACTGGCATCCTCTGTCTTCTCGGGCGCCAATGGAATGCCAAACCTATTCGCTATGTGCTCCAGCGTTGCCAGGAGCACCGCGCAGATTCTGGAAGCAGCTGGTCCTATGCAAAGGAAATTGTCCAAATAATGGATAACCAAATTCATGCCTGACATATCCCATACAAAAGAACTGAACTGTTCAAATAATGCGCTAGACACGGAGCAACCCATCGGCAAGCATTGGTCAACATAGAATTGGTCATTCCAATGGCATCCCAGCAACCGGAAACTATCCGGGTGAACCGGAAGAAGCCGAAAGGCTGACTCCACATCTGCCTTAGCCATTAACGCTCCTTTGCCGTAACGCCGAACCCACCCCACCGCAGCATCAAATGATGTATAAGACACTGAACAATCTGCCTGATCAATTGCATCATTCACCGATACCCCTTTCGGGAAGGAAAGGTGATGAATAAGCCTGAACTTATTCCGTTCTT
This sequence comes from Lithobates clamitans, assembly GCA_037952925.1. Classification (NCBI taxonomy): domain Eukaryota; kingdom Metazoa; phylum Chordata; class Amphibia; order Anura; family Ranidae; genus Lithobates; species Lithobates clamitans. The sequence goes on from JBBGZY010000940.1 coordinate 3,992,596, forward strand.
TCTTTGGCACCACCCCCAATGGGGATACTACCAAATCAGCAAAAGGCGGTAATGGGAAAGGACCCCCCATTCTCCCCAAAGCAACCTCCTTATTTAGTTTCTCTGAAACCACTTCCGGATGTTGCATTGCTGACCTCAAATTGCGCGGAACGGTGGGAAAAAAAAAAAAAAAAAACTGGCTAGGAGCCCTCGGTGACGTCATCAGGCGCATCCACAAACTGATGTCCTTGTGGTCCCATCTCAATTCTGGCCTTACCGCTCTGCGTTGACGAAACTGCTCATCATACCGCAGCCATCCTGTACCGCCATAAACCCTGTAAGCCTCCCCTATAGCATCCTGGTAGCAGAAGAGCCCCGAACAATGTTCGGGATTCTTCTCCCCTATGACACTCACCATTATCGCGAACGCTTGCAACCAGTTAGCAAATGTCCTCGGGATCAACCGGTACCTTCTCTTTTCCTCGTCGTCCTTCTTTGAATCATCCGGTTTTACCCTGTCCAGGTTACATTTTTTTAAAGGCAGCAGGGAAAATATCTCAACGTACTCACATTTCCACAGCTTTTCCCGCACCTCCTGTTTCAGATGAGCTCCCAGCGGTCCCTCATAGCAGACATATACCTCGCATTTTGCTGCATCTCCCAACCTGACGATGTCCTGCCTCCCCTCTGCCTTTGACGTCCCCTGCGGGGAACTACCCACCATTGACACCACAGCAGGCGCAGGGACTTCAGGCGCAAAGACCGGCACCACTGAGCTCCCTCCAGCCGCACTGGCATCCCTGGCACTCCCAACTTGCGAGACCCATGCCGACGCTGGCCCAGCTGCCACTCTTTCCGCATTCTCAAATTTCTGTACCAGTTCCTTTTATACCGGCCAAAAACCCCAGTAACCCAGCAGACCCCCCCGGACAGTCCCGCAACCCCCACACCTGGAGCGGACCCATTTAAGCCACTACTAACTCCAACAGTATCAGACATTCCCACAACAGGCATAGATGAAGGTAACTTACCCGGCTGCACAGGCGTGGACGCATCAGCCGATCGTCCGTGTTCCTCCGACCGCACGCTCCCAGTTAATGGCCCCGCCTCCTCGTCAGATCTGGACTGTTCCCCTGGGGACCTCAGCTCCAATCCTTCTTCCTCCTCAGATGATGGCCCCCCCAGGCGATACAGCCCTGGTTGCCGCTGGAACTGCCGACCTCCGACCCTGCCTCCACGCAGCATAGCCCTCTGATTTTTGGACAGGCTTACCAGGACCAGTGCATTGTACCTCAGTCCTGCCAGCCTCTGCTCTCCCATGCGCCAATCCTGATCTCCTCCCACGATCGTTCCCTTTTCAGTCCCCTGCTGCAGTGTTAGAAAGCCCAGGGACCGCCGCCATAGCCCTCTGCTCTGTGTGTCCTGTCCCCTGTGACGCAATCCTCCTCTGCGCAGCATGTCCGGTCTCCTGTGACTGTCTCCTGGGGGTGGGGGAGGGGCCCGCACTCACACTGTCCCTGCGCCTTGTAGGCCGCACGTTCCCCCCAGGGGCCTGCAGTGAGCTCATCGATCCCCCCTGCGGTCCTGGAACACTAACCTGGCCACTAACGCTGCACGCTTCACCGCCGGCCCCGACAGGGTCCCAGCAGCATCACCACCCCCCACCCTCTGCTGCGGTCCCACATGGCGGTCCGGGGAGAACCGCTCCGGCGGTCTGGACCTCCGTCCCCACATACCTGGCAAAGGCTTAAAGCCTTGTAACACAGTCCCCAGAGTGTCCTGCAACCAAGAAGCCCCCCGCACCGCCGCCTCCTCCCTAAGCTGGGCCAAGATCCTCTCCACATCAGCCATGCTGTCTGCTGACTGGAACTTTCCCCCCACGTTTGTGATGACTCATCAGTGCGGGGACAGAATTTAACACCTTCTATGGCCCCTCCCCCTCGGCACCAAACATTTCACCCTTTCTCATGATACCATCTCCCTGTTAACCCTGTCATGTCAGCCCTTCGCCTTTGTATTTCTTACTTTGCTCCGGGCTTCTCTTTATATTTACACTCAGGATCCTGCACCTATTTTGTTTATGCTGTTCCTCGAGGTCCCCATAGGCCGGGCACACCCGATGGATTTGTGATGTGATGCTGCCATTTATGTAGACAGATGGAAGTAATCTAACATAGTATCTAAACGACAAATAGATGTATCCATATATCGATCTACTTGTCACGCAACACCCTTAATTGGCATTATGGTGATCGGAATCTGGAGTGCTACTTGCGGAATTAAACATAGTTTTTGATCCATATAACAAATACAGCGATGTGTACTAGTAAGTCTTTTCCATTATCATCAAGTATTTCTTTGTTCTTTCCTCCCAAAGTCCCCCCCCCCCCCCCTTTGATGTACCTTGATCATTTATATTTCATCTTGATACATCCGAAACTATTTTGATTGGTATATTCTATTCATGTATTTTTCCAGATTCTATCATACAACTTCACAGGGAAACCCTTAAGAAGGAATCACATCTATAATATTCCGAAACATGTCCGGTCTCTAAAATGTATCATGTATGCATGTGTTTCTTTGATTAGAACCCTCATTAACATGATATGGGTGAAACAGTTGTAGGACACATTCATTGTTTTTAAAACTTTTATTGTGTTAATTTTCGAATAAACTATATATTTTTTACAATTCTATGATCACTTGATCTATACCAATCAGTTATTACTATTGATCACAACCCTGTGTATGCTTTTTCCTCCCCCCTCACCCGTAAAATCCCTGGGGCAATTCTCCAATTTTTTCTAAACATACAGCCAGAGCTACAATGGAATGGCTTTGATCAAAGCATATTCATGTGTTAGAATGGACCGTTCAAAGTCCAGACCTAAATCCAGTTCAGAATCTGTGGCAAGACTTGAAAATTGCTGTTCTGCTGTCCAATCTGACAAAGCTTGAGCTATTTTGCAAAGAAGAATGGGCAAAAATGTCACTCTCTAGATGTGCAAAGCTGGTAGAGACATCCCCAAAAAAGACTTGCAGCTTTAATTGCAGCAAAAGTATTGACTCAGGGGGGCTGAATATAAATGCATGCCACACTTTTCACATATTTGTTTGTAAAAAATGTTAAAAATCATTTATTACTTTTATTCCACTTCACAATTATGTGCCACTTTGTGTTGGTGTATCACATAAAATCCCAATAAAATACAAATTTCAAGGGGTGTGCATACTTTTTTCTCAGCACTGTGTATATCCCCAGGAGAATTTATGATTTCTTGGCCATTTTTCAGAGAATATGAATGATAACACAAAAACTTTTCTTTCACTCATGGTTTAGTGTTTGGCTAAAGCCATTTATGATCAATCAACTGTGTTTACTCTTTTTAAATCATAATGACAAATTAAACTACTAAACTAATTAAACTATATTCTCTGAAAAATGGCCATGAAATCATAAATTCTGCCAGGGTATGTAAACTTATGAGCACAACTGTATATATATCGATAGAGATAGAGATAGATATATCGATAGAGATAGATATATCGATAGAGATAGAGATAGATGTATCGATAGAGATAGAGATAGATATATCGATAGAGATAGATATATTGATAGAGATAGAGATAGATATATCGATAGAGATAGAGATAGATATATCGATAGAGATAGAGATAGATATATCGATAGAGATAGAGATAGATGTATCGATAGAGATAGAGATAGATATATCGATAGAGATAGATATATCGATAGAGATAGATATATCGATAGAGATAGAGATAGATATATCGATAGAGATAGAGATAGATATATCGATAGAGATAGAGATAGATATATCGATAGAGATAGAGATAGAGATATATATATATTATATATATATATATAGATATATATATATATATATATATACATATATATATATATATATATATATATATACATATATATAATCATTTATTAGTTTTATTCCACTTCACAATTATGTGCCACTTTGTGTTGGTGTATCACATAAAATCTGTATATATATATCTATACATATCACAACTGTCTATCTATCTATCTATCTATCTATCTATCTATCTATCTATCTATCTATCTATCTATCTATCTATCTATCTATCTATCTATCTATCTATCTATCTATCTATCTATCTATATATATATATATATATATACACACACACACAGTATATACACACACATCTGTGTTTGAGCTTTGGGGTGCACACCCCAATACAATAGGCTGTGCATACCTATGCAGAGTATCATTTACATTATAGACAGGGATGACAGCAATGCTATCATTTTGCAGGTATAGCTTTTTTGAATGATTGTTTAAAGAAGCCCAGCCTAATGAAAGCAAGAGTAAGAGCAATGGCATGAATAGCCATCATGTTCCAACAATCCAAGGGCATAGTTACATAGTTACATAGTTACATAGTAGGTGAGGTTGAAAAAAGACAAAAGTCCATGAAGTCCAACCTATGTGTGTGTTTATATGTCAGTATTAATATTTATATTCCTGTATGTTGCGGTCGTTCAGGTGCTTATCTAATAGTTTTTTTAAACTATCGATGCTCCCCGCTGAGACCACCGCCTGTGGAAGGGAATTCCACATCATTGCTGCTCTTACAGTAAAGAACCCTCTACGTAGTTTAAGGTTAAACCTCTTTTCTTCTAATTTTAATGAGTGGCCACATGTTTTGTTAGACTCCTTTCCGTGAAAAAGTTTTATCCCTATTGCGGGGACATCCCCAGAACAGTATTTATAAATTGAAATCATATCCCCTCTCAAGCGTCTCTTCTCCAGAGAGAATAAGTTCAGTGCTCGCAACCTTTCTTCATAACTAATATCCTCCAGACCCTTTATTAGCTTTGTTGCCCTTCTTTGTACTCGCTCCATTTCCAGAACATCCTTCCTGAGGACTGGTGCCCAGAACTTAAGTTAATCCCCTTCTTAATGCATGCCAATATTCTGTTTGCTTTGCTTGCATCTACTAGGACCCCGAGGTCCTTTTCCATCCTAGATTCCCCCAGAGGTTCTCCTCCCAGTGTATAGATTGCATTCATATTTTTGCCACCCAAATGCATTATTTTACATTTTTCTACATTGAACCTCATTTTCCATGTAGTTGCCCACCCCATTAATTTGTTCAGATCTTCTTGCAAGGTTTCCACATCCTGTGGAGAAGTTATTGCCCTGCTTAGCTTAGTATCGTCTGCAAATACAGAGATTGAACTGTTTATCCCATCCTCCAGGTCGTTTATGAACAAATTAAACAGGATAGGTCCACTACCCACCCCCGACCATTCCGAGTATTCCCCATTTATCACCACCCTCTGAACTCACCTTTGTAGCCAGTTTTCAATCCATGTACTCACCCTATGGTCCATGCCAACGGACCTTATTTTGTACAGTAACTGTACATAACATAAAAGAACATAAAAGAATAAATCATATATCTATAGCATGAAACAGTCATCAAAAATGCATATGATGTGATAAAATGCAAACCTTTGTTCAACATAAATGTTTAACTACAAATAAAACCAGATTAGAATGGCATGGAACAAACATGCAACCTAAACAAATGTTAACAACTTTGTTTGCTTAAAAAAACTTCCTAACATCTCTAACATGGGGACAAGGTGCTTTGGGGACCCCAAAGCATCCTCCTCATGTTGAGGGCATGTGGCCTGGTACGGTTCAGGAGGGGGGGGCACTCTCTCATCCCTCCCTCTTTTCCTTCAGCCTGCCAGGTTGCGTGGTATGGTATGGTTTTTGGGGTGGACCCCTACGCCATTTGTTTTAAATTTTAGCGGAGGGTTCCCCTTAATATCCATACCAGACCTGAAGGGCCTGGTATGGATTTTGGGGGGACCCCCATCCAATTTTTTTTGGTTCGGGGCTCCCCTTAATATTCATACCAGACCCAAAGGGCCTGGTAATGGACGGGGGGGGGACCCATGCCATTTTTTTCAATGAGTTTTATCTATATTAACAAGACCCGACAATTCATTACAGCCGCGATCAGTCAGTTTTAAATGACTTTTTTTCCTTTAGAAATGTAATTTTGATGTGGTACTGTTCTAAACACGGTAAAACTGTGCCACTTTACAGGCATACTATAGACACCCCCCAGGCACGATATTTAAAGGAATATTTAATTTGTATTGTTTCACTTTAAGCATTATTAAAATCACTGCTCCCAAAAAAACTGCAGTTTTTAAAACTTTTTATTGGATTTTGCCTGTTCGCAAGTTCTGGTGCGAACTGAACCAGGGGGTGTTCAGCTCATCCTTAGTACTGACATGGCTATCTCATGACCTTGCCATTTGCTGACTGCGCACTGTAGCTTTACTGCTACAGTGCGGGCCGGCTGCGCAGAATCACACATTATATATATATATATATATATATATATATATATATATATATATATATATACACACATGATCCTGCTTTTCCAGGTAGGGGTGTGCGAGATTAGCACAAGTCGATCAGCGGGTGCCGGCCAATGGATGACCAGGACACCCGCTGATCGGTGAAGAGGAAGACAGGGCAGAGCTCTGTTTTATCAGTGGGGATGCACTGGTTTTTGTTTCCCTGTAAAGGGAATCAAACCGACACATCCCTTAGTGAAAGCATCTCACAGAACACACATAAACACTTGTTAGGCACGCATTGAACCGTATGATCACCCTAGATGTTTAACCCTTTCCCAGCCAGTGTCATTAGTACAGTGACAGTGAATATTTTTATAACTGATCACTGTATTAGTGCCACTGGTTGCCACAAAGTGTCAAAAGTGTCAGATAGTGAGGGGCACATGGACGCAGGTGAAGATGGAGGATGTGTAAAGTTTCGGCTCCTTTCCCTGCCAGCCTTATTCTCCCTACCCAGATAGACAGCGATCCTGCTTGCCGCCTCTAACTGCCCGGCTCGACTCCCACTGCCTCTGGGACTCAGCCAATGACCAGACTTTGACCTTAGCCAGGGGAGCATGGAAGAAAGCCCTCCTCGTAATGTCCAGGCTGCACCACCGCCATTGGAGTATTCGGGGACCCTATCCTCCTGGCGAGAGTTTCAACACTACTAGACCAGGGCCTAGAAAAGGCAAGTAAACGCATAACTTCGGAACTGAAACACGAGTTCCAGGAACTGGGTTCTCGTTTAGGGACCCTTAAAACTATGCTTGAAGAAACCAACCAAAACACAGATTGTATTGAGGATTTACATAAGTGACTGGATGAAGATTTATACAAGACTGACAATCTGGAAAATCGGTCCTGCCCTTATAACCTCAGGGTCCGTGGGATCCCCTAATCTTTTACAGATTCCTAAGCTATAATTAAGGAACATATCTCACATCTTATTCTGGATAAACCTTCCCACAGGCTGGAATTGTATAGAGCCCACAGGGCCCTGACGGCTCCCTGGGCTCATGTATTGCCACAAGACACTATAGTGAAACCTTACTATTATGCAGGAACAAGTGATGGCCAGAGCAAGGAAAACTGCTCATTTACAGCTGCGAGGTCATATTATCCATACTTTTGCAGATATCTTGCTTGCTACTGTCCAAAAGCAAAGGAGATTGAAACCCCTGCTGCAAACTCTAATTTTTTTCTGATAAGAATATAAAATACTACTGGCTTTTCCTTTTCGACTAAACTTTACCTTTCATATCAAAAAGCATTTATTTTCTACATTCCAGGAAGGAGAAATACTGCTGAAAAAACGACTTTTTTTTAAACTGAACTAGAGGGATCCCCCCAAACCCCACAGCTCACATCTACTGCTATCAGGCTCCCACAGAGCCCTCTGTCTCCAGTGTTGCACTCCAACAGAAGTAAAGCCAACTTCAATACCAGGCCCCCATGAAGACTACACACGACATTGCAAGTTGTTCTTCTCGTTACCATTTTTCCCAGTTGATCCTAGGGTGGGGGTCACAGTTGGAGCATCTATGATGATTTCTGACTTTTCGTTATACTTAGTAAGACCCTGTTGGCTAGAAATGGACCTCTTTGTGTCTAGCTGTGATTGAATGGGACTTCCTTTTTTCACCGTTCTCGAGTACATTAATGTAGATGATTCAAGAGTGTGTTAGAGACTGGTGGTGTGGTCATCTGCCCTGTTTGTTTTTGCTTCCCTCCCTCGTTGACAGGATCAAAATCAAACCTGGCCCTGGGCTCGACCCAGTGCTGACACCTGAAGGTGACAAGGGGTTTATCCACTTATTTGTTAAATATGTTTAGATATTGATATTGCCATAAGTAACCTGTTATAATTTCTTGTTCTTTTAGGGCAGCACGTACCTTGCTTGTATTCTGATTTCTATCTTTCCCTTATGCTCTTCTTTCCTCCTTTTTCTGAACTTCTTACTATTTTGGCACCCCTCGGGCCTGGGCTCTGGCCTCTTGGAAGACTCCACCAGCCTGCAGGATCTTGCTTGCCACCACCCAGGGAGTTGATAAGTGAGCTTTTCCTTCCCCCTAGTACACCATGGTGAACTAATATTAGGCTTCCCTTTAAATTTGTCACCCACAATGTTCAGGGACTGAACTTGCCAGTTAAAGGAAGGATGGCATTTCAGTATTACAAATCCCTACATCCAGATGTACTTCTCCTCTTGGAATGCACTTTCCACCAAATTACAACCTCAAATTCCTACACCACTACTACCCTCACTTCTATTTGGCAAATTTCCGGTTAAGACAGGTGCAGTAGCCATATGTTTCTCCAAGAAGGTTTCCTTTTCATTAGAGAAGCAGGTTAGCGATCCAGATGACCGTTATCTGTTATTAGTAGGACACCTGGGGGATTCTTTGGTCACCTTAATGTACTACTATGCCACTAACACGGGTCAATTACTTTAACGTGGCCCTATACTCTATCTTTGATAAAACTAGAAGGCCTTCAACGACTCCTAGACATTACCCAAAATAGGGTCAAAGCTGGCTAATACGCTTCTTCATGACTCCTACTGCGTTACCCCTTTTTCGAGCTAGCAAAAAAGTAGATGCGACTTGGCCAGACCATTTACTGCTCTGTACTACATGTGACACCTTGATATGTCAAAAGGGGCCAGCCCCATTGAGACTAAACGATTCACTACTGAGTAACCCCTCGGTCTGTTTTGATATATATAACAACACCTTAAGGAATTTTTTACTTTTAACACTTCCCCTGTGACCAATTGGGTGGTCCACGAGGCCACAATCAGGGGTTACCTTATTCCAATTGCTTCCCCCCTTAGAAAAAAAATGTTAATTCTCTTATAAGCAAAAAAGAAGAGTAAGTTGTCTGACCTGTTAGCTCAACATAAACAGAACCCTGACCTGGACCTTAGGGATATAATAGATTCTGTCCGGCTGAAACTAAGGTGGAAAAGAGTCTTAGATGGACCCAGGCCTCTTTTTATAAGCTGAAGGATAAGCCAGGTGTTGACTCGCAAGCTAACTTTGTTAAACTGTGCTTCCTAAGCTTAGACAATCAAATGGAGCCCTGACCCAGGGCAGACAATAATGGACCTCTTTCTTCCCTATTACACTTCCTTATATGGGGGGCGGGGGGGGATCCACCACCCGATGTCCTGGACAATTTCGTAAAGACCTAACTCTCTACGTTCTCTCTCTGCCTCTCACTGAGAAATCCTGGAGAAGGAAATTACCATGGAGCAGATACTAGCCTTTTATTAAACAGGCTGATGGGTCCAGGACCCTGGGTCCAGATAGCTTCTATGCCTCCAGCAAGAAAATTGCCACACTGCTGGCACCCCACCTGCTCAGCATGTTTACAGGATGGCGCTGCCCTCGATGCATACTCTATATGCTTAATATATATGCTTAATACCTAAACAGGACAAGGACTATAGTGATGTGACAAAGTACAGCCCAATATCGTTGAATAATAACGACCTAAAACTCCTTATGAAAATATAAAACCGGTTTAATAAATTTCTCGCCCAATATATTCACATAGATCAGGTGGGATTTTTCCCTGGGCGATAGGCTGCAGACCAGACCTGATGGGCTATAGACCTGGTATCCTTGCTGCGGTCCAATAGGGATGGTGTAGGCACTAGGCAAGGAATGTTATTGTCACGGGCCTTCAAAAGGCCTTTGACTCTTTATCCCGACCCTTCCTTTTCCACATATTGAGGAAATGGAACTGTGGGCCGAAATTTCTCACTCTCCTAGGTGCTCTACACTCAAGCCCTTCAGCTAATAGTATTGCGTACGGTCGTAAATCAGACCTCCTACAAATTAAAAAGGGGACCAGGCAGGGATGCCCTCTCTCACCTCTCCTCTTTGTCAAGGAAATTGAAACATTGGCAATAGCCATTCGATCTAACACTAATATCCACAGCATTTCTAGTGGAGGCAGAAGTCAGCAATGTGTTTTATTTGTCGAAGACCTGTTGCTATTTATCACAGACCCCATTACGTCCCTACCTAATCTATCCACAACCCTGTTTAACTTTGAGTCTCTCTCGTGATTGAGGGTAAATCAATCTAAATCTAAGCGTTGGATATAAATCTTCTGAACTCGGTCTGGAACGCAGTACGGATGTCCTTCCCCTTTAAATGGGGTACACAGGCACTTTCTTATCTCGGAATTAAACTTACCTCTGATATCTCTACACTGTATCAGGCTAACTATGTCCCCCTCTATACCAAAAAAACTGGGAGGCCCATGCTCTTTCCTGAATGGAAAGAATAGCCGCCATTAAGATGACAGTTCTTCCTCGCATCCTATGCTGCTTCCAGTCTCTGCTAATTCCAGTACCGCCTACATTTTTTAGGAAGCTACAATCACTAATTTATTAATTCATATGGGGTAATGGTGGCTGTTCAATTAGTCCAGCTGGATCAAATTTTCTCCAAGGCATATTTATCTGACTAGGTTCGGTTGGAGGCACAAGCTAGTACCTCACTTCTTATGGACCTCCTGATGTGGCTTTCCCCAAAGGAATGTCATGCCATTTAGAGACCTTCCTTGTCCCACTCACTACACATTTGGGACACAGTGTGCAAACTATACCCTTTGAAAAATCCTCATTCTCCAGTGACCCCTCTTTTTACCAACCCACACTTTCCCTCAAGACAGAATCCCCAACAATTCACATGGTTTGTCAACAAGGGTCTCTACAGGATAGCACATTTTATACACCACAAAGGGATCAGACAGCCTTCCTATTTTCTAGAAACATTACAGATGCCCCCTATAAAAATGTTTTGCTTGTGACAAATTACTAATTTTATACAAACTTTAAGTAAGGACCAGGTAGACATAACAACCAGGACTTTATTTGAAAACAAATGACCACGAGGCCCTGAATTGCCCAGAGCGATTTCAGAGCTATACTACTGTTCAATAGACAACGTAATAAGCCATCCTACCGAATGGCCTGGGAATCGGACCTGGGCGAGACAATAGAGGAGGAGGAGTGGGTGCGGTGGTCAACCTTGGCGCATAAAGGAATACTCAATACCTCTCTAGTAAAAGCAACTACAAGGTGCTATCCAGATTGTACCTTGTTCTGGCAAAGCTGGCAAAACCCTATCCTGGTACCTCACCCTTCAGTCATGAAGGGGTGTAAATCTTCCAGAGGTCAAGTGGTTATACATCAAGATGCACCACATGGCCTTCCCCTTCCCCTTGAGGTTCCTGGCATCCAAAGAGACCCTACTGAGATATATTAGTATAAATCAAGGCCTGGACCAAACACTCACAATTAGTGTTGGGCAAGCGGTTTGGACCGAGCCAGGGCTGGACAGGGACGAAAATTTGTCCCTGAACTTCATCCAGACTGGCCCATTTTCACAGGGGGCAGGTCTCTCCCATGCCAGCCAGCCAGACAAACCCGCTCCTCCCCCGGGCAAAGAATCAGTTCTTGTCCCCCCATAATGGGACAAGATTAGGCAGGAAAGTAAGAAACTTCCAGGCCATAGTTGTTGAGTCAGCTGTCTGTCCCCTCCCCCATGCTCCTTCTGGTCCTCCCTGTGCTCCTCTGGTTCCTCCCTGCTCCTCATTCCCCCCCTGCTCCTCTGTTCCCCCATGCTCCTCTGCTCCCCCCCTGCTCCTCTGGTACCCCCCTGCTCCTCTGCCCCCCCCTGCTCCTCTGGTCCCCCACATGTTTCTGCATTCCCCTCCTGCTCCTCTGTTCCCCCCATGCTCATCTGTACCCTTGTGCTCCTCTAGTCCCCCCCGTGTTTCTCTGGTCCCCCCTGCTCCTCTGGTCCCCCAATTGCTCCTTTGGTCCCCCACATGCACCTCTGGTCCCCCACATGCTCCTCTAGTCCCCTGTGCTCCTCTATTTTCCCCTGCTCCTCTGGTCCCCCACATGCACCTCTGGTCCCTGCACGCTCCTCTGGTCCCCTGTGCTCCTCTATTCCCCCCATGCTCCTCTGGTCCCCCACATGCTCCTCTGGTCCCATGCTCCTCTATCTCCCCCAATGCTGCTCTGGTCCCCCACATGCTCCGCTGGTCCCCCCTGTGCTCCTCTGGTCCCCCCATGCTCCTCTGTGCCTTCCCCGCTCTCCATCCTGTCTGCTGCCATAGGGAATCTAGATGGACAGCGGGGGAAGGAAAGACCAGGAGAATGAGTGCCAAGGAAGCTTATGTTACATCTGTGTGTGGCTTCCCTCCTTCCGGATCGTATGATGAGCGTTATGGGATCATGTCTGCACTGCACAACTAGCCAGGCAGAGGAGGTGAGTGCTGCAGGGGGGACCAGAGAAGCGAAGGGGGCAGCGGACCACTGTCACTGAAACCGGCCCATTGAGACATCGGCCCACCGGGAAACTCCCGGTAGTCCCGATGGCCAGTACATGCCTTGACTGAGCATAAATTCAACCACCCAGACTGCCGACCACCGCACAATGCACTTTGTGCTGCACAGTGCATTCTAAGCCCTAATTGGGCAAAGGTTTGTCCAATCAGGGCATAGTGAATAGTTGTTTGTTAAGAAGTGGGTCGCTGCATCCTTAACAACGGATGAGTCATCAGCTGTCAATGGGCTTGACTGAAAAAAAAAAACATTACCGGCAATAGAAAAAAATTTTTAAAAAAAGGTGTGGGCTCTGACGAGAAGAGGCCATTGTCACCATCAAGGGGACTACCCAAAATCCATACCAGACCTTTATCTGAGCATGCAGCCTAGCAGGTTGTTGACTCATCTGTTGTTAAGGATGATGACTCATCCTTAACAACGGATGAGTCATCAGCTGTCAATGGGCTTGACTGAAAAAAAAACATTACCGGCAATAGAAAAATTTTTTTAAAAAAAAGGTGTGGGCTCTGTCAAGAAGAGGCCATTGTCACCATCAAGGGGACTACCCAAAATCTATACCAGACCTTTATCTGAGCATGCAGCCTAGCAGGTCAGGAAAGGTGGGGAATGAGTGAGAGCTCACCCTCTTCTGAACCATAACAGGCCACATGCCCTCAACATTGTGGGTGCTTGTCCCCATGTTGATGGGGACAAGGGCCTCTTCTGAACAACCCTGGGCTGTGGTTGTGGGGGATCTGTGGGCAGGGGCTTATCGGAATCTGTAAGCCCCCTTTACCAAGGGGGCCCCCAGATCCCAGTCCCACCCCCATATAAATGAGTATGGGGCACATTGTACCCCTACCCATTCACCAATAAAGTGTCAAAAAGAAATAAAAACACACACACAGTTTTTGACAATTCCTTTATTAAAAATAAAAAACAATGTCCCCTGATATAAATCCATCGTCAAACATGCCGCCTGTGGCCACCACCACCACCAGACCCCAAAAAAAAATCAAAGGCTAACCACCATGTGCCTGCTCCGTCATCTGACAGTTCTTAAATAGCTCAGGACGGGGCACCTGGTGGCTCCACCCCATGCGACATCATCGACCCAGCATGCACCGATTGGTGATGTCTCATGGGGCGGTGCCACCAAGTGATGTCGCCAGGTGGCTCTGCCCCTTACCTATTTAAGAACTGTCAGATACTCATTGCTGTCAGATACCCCATAGCCATTCACATAGTGGGGACCAGGATCTGGGGGATTCCAATAAGCCCCCTGCCTGCAGACCCCCCACAACCACAGCCCAGGGTTGTCGGGAAGAGCCCCTTGTTCCCATCAACAAAAGCTCCCCCCATATTGAGGGCATATGGCCTAGTATGGTTCAAGAGGGGAGTGGGGGCGCTCGCTCTCCCCCCTTCCCTTTCCTGACAATGGTATCGTATTGCCGGCAATTTAAATGTAATATTTTTTTTTTTATATATGTCAGTTTTGCTGCTGCAGGTTCTATACATGGTTGTCAGGGCTGGGCTCCATTCTCTGTGCTCAGGCTGCTCAGCTGCCAGATAATTGCCAGCAATCATTGATCCCTCAGTGGCTCACCTTGGTATCATTATCTGCTCATCAGTCCCGCCTACAGCCAGCCCCTTCTGGCTATTTATACTGCCTTGTTAATTCCTTTCCTGGTTTAGTGTGAGGGGGTGCTATTATGAGGAATATTAAAGTGCAAATGCTAGTTCAAATATAAATAAATAAAGTGTTTTATTGTGCTGTAACAAATAATAAGAATGTCACTATAACAGTATTAATGTGCAACGTGCCATAATATAAAATACATCTTCAATACATAATGAACATCTTGTGGTGAATTCGGAATAAATATATAACTGTGAATCAATAAAAAGTCATTTAAATAAAATTCTTTAGTGCTTGTTATCTTCAATGTGACATCAAAGGTAAATAATCCGTCACCAGCTATAAATCATACACCCAAAGTGCTCCATAAGTTGAATCCGCTTACCAGAAGGATATGACCTCTTTAATTAAAAAGAAGGTCATACAGTGCTTTTAGCAAAGTATAAAAACCTGCTCAATACTGGAGACGTGTTCTTGATATGAGTCCCTCCTCCACAAGCCCATAAGAGGTATATAAAAAATGGAAAGGGAACCAAATAGCGTAATCCCGTTTTACCAAAATAACTATTAAAATACAAAGCAAAATGCCTGTTTACATAAGTAAGTGCCTTTCCCCGGCACTGAGGTTATTCGCGTGCTGACTGGAGCAATGGTGTCTCCCGACTGACTTGTTGGCGTGCGTTCCACCATCCAGCACGATCAACCAAGGACCCGGATACAACGTGACCAAGAAGCGACTCAACGTACGTTTCGTATTGCTACGTCATAAGGAAGTGTTCTTGGTCACTACATTGGTCTAAATAGGCATTGGTCTAAATAGCATGGGAACACGCCATAATGTGAGAGGACAACCTCTTCAATTAACCCGTTCACCATCCATAACCCAACTTCTATTGCAAAGACACACAAACCTCAATTGGGTCTGTGTGTGCCCAGTGAGGCATATATCATACATTGGTATAAAAAATGTATATACACATAAAAAAACAACATTAAGAATAAATGGGCATTACAATGGCTAAAATAATAAATTAATAATAATTAACATATTAACACTAAATACCAACCCTATTTGTAAATATTGTAAATAAATGGTATTGCATAGTGATATGAAAAAAATATGTAGTAAAGCTAGAAATGTTGTCATGTGAACTTACCACAACTAACTTGTTGTACCCAATGAATACTCAATCATTGGCTAAAAAACAGTTGAGGTCCAACTCAATATTCATACCTGCTAGGTGCATGGTTTCCAACCGGTATAACCACTGAGTTTCATTTTGAGAGACTGCTCTTGTTAGGTGGGTGCCTCTCCAGTGTTTCGAAATTTTATCATTTTCATAGAATGTAAGTAATCTCCGGTCCCTATTTTGACACTGGCTAAAGTGTTTTAATACACTATGTTTTAAAAACCCTTTCTTAATATTGGCAATGGGCTCATTAATTCTGATATGTAAATTACGTGTGGTTCTTCCCACATATTGAAGGGGGCAAGGGCATTCCAACACGTATGTGACATATTCTGAATTGCATGTGATTAATGGCTTTATATTATCTTCTTGTGTGACTACTGAATGAAATTTGTTGACTTTTCTCCCTGTCCTTTTTGTGGTCTGTCAGGCCTTACACCTAGTACAATAGTGGAAATCTGCAGGTCTGGTACATTTGGAGCAAATTTTATACCTGAGCCTTGGGGCCCTCCTATAGATGAATTTTGGTTTCTGAGGTAAAACTTTCTTGAGATCCTTGTCTTTTAGTAGAATGGACCACTTTTTTTATATATTATTTCCTGTTCCTACTTGTTTAATACTATATTGGCCATGCTAGGGGCCCCCATAGCTATGCCTTTTGTTTGGTTATAGTATTGATCTTGAAACCAAAATAATTATTACCCATGGCCATTTTGAGCCATTCAAGTAAAGAATCTATGTGTGCCTTTTTAAGCTTTGATTAGGTTTTGTGTGCCTTTTAAGTAGTAGTTGGGTTATGGATGGTGAACGGGTTAATTGGAGAGGTTCTCCTCTCAAATTATGGCATGCTCCCATGCTATTTAGGCTAATGCCTTGTAGTGACCAAGAACACTTCCTGATGATGTAGCAATACGAAATGTACGTTGAGGGGCTTCTCGGTCACGTTGTATCCTTGGTTGATCATCCACGCAGACAAGTCAGCGTGAGCCAGGAGGCACCATTACTCCAGTCAGCACGTGAGTAACCTCAGTGCCGGGAAAAGGCACTTATTTATGTAAGCAGGCATTTTGCTTTTATTTTAATATTTATTTTGATAAAACGGGATCATGTTATTTGGTTTCCTTTCCATTTTTTATATACCTCTCTCATGGGCTTGCGGAGTAGGGACTCATATTTATCTTTGATGTCATATTGAGAATAAAAAGCACTGAAGAATTTTATTTAAAGGAATTTTTATTGATTCACAGTTATAAATTTATTCCGAATTCACCACCGGATGTTCATTATGTATTGAAGATGTATTTTATATTATGGCACATTGCACATTATTACTGTTATAGTGACATTCTTATTATTTGTTACAGCACATCAAAACACTTTATTTATTTATATTTGCACTAGCATTTGCACTTTAATATTGGACCACGGCCCTCATATTAGCGCCCCCTCACACTAAACCTATTGTTATCTAAAGTAGTATCCATCTACCATAGCTAGGGGAGTAGCGGCCTTCTTATTGCTAATTAATTGGCGCAAGGTATTAATCATTTTCCACGCCTTGGTCAATATACCTGGAGAATCTCTGCTGTGTTCCTGTGAAAGGCTTTGCCCGGCTGACATCCCTTCTAGTTCCTGATCCTTTTCTTCTGCCTTTGACTATGCTGATCTCTTTTTTCCTGATTACTGGTCTGTCTGATTACCCGCTTTGGTTACCGACCCCTGGCTTATGTTTTGACCACATTTACTGATCTGCATTATTTTTACCTTTATATTAAAAGGTGCGATTTTTACTGCATTTCTGTCTGTCTGATTCATGGTTCCTGACAACGGTACAGATGTGCCACTTTACAGGCAGACTAAGGGGACCCCCCAGGCACCATATTTTCATTTTTAATGTTTCACTTTAAAGTGGTTGTAAACCCTTACAATCCACTTTTTGCTACAGGTAAGCCTATAATAAGGCTCACCTGTAGCTACCCTGGATATCTCCTAAACTTACACGGTTTAGGAGATATCCCCTGTGCGTGCCATTTGCTTCAGTGAGCGTGCCGTTACCGGCGGCTCCCGTGTGGGAGTGATGTCATTGCAGGTCCGGCCAATCACAACACCGGAGCCATGATACCCGGCAGTAACTCCGGGAGCGATGTCGATGGCCGGTGCTGTGTACGGGCACCGCAGCGGGGGCTTCGATCTCAGGTGAGTATTTCATAATGAGCTAGTATGCTATGCATACTAGCTCATTATCCCTTTGTCTTGCAGGTCTTTTTTTTTTTTCGATGTGGGTTTACAATCATTAAAATCACTGCTCATTTAAAAATTATATTTAAAAAAAAAATGTTTGCATTGATACATGTCCCCCAGGGCAGTAACCGGGTCCCCATACCCCTTTTATGAATAAATGTAAAGGGTATATCCACGCTAGAAACTAAAATATAATAAGCAGCTGTGCACTATAACCCAGACACCAGACACAGATAATATGTAAAAAGAGTGCAGCATTAAAAAAATAAAAAAATAAAAGTGCATTTGTGCGTATACAAACAAATATACTAATATGCAGACAATCAATTGTATATAAACAATAATAACTGTGAATAAAGTTTAAAGACACATATGCAAAATTACATCACATGTGAATAAAGTGCATTCTTTTTACATATACCCTTTTTATGGCCAATAACTTAAATATAAGCCTTCAAAATGGGGACTTTTGATTTTTCAAGCTCAGGTCCCATAGACTTTATAGAGTTCACGGCTCAGTTCCGAACTTTTTACATGTTCAGTAGTTCTGGTGTGAACCAAAGTGGGTAGGGGACGGGTGTTCGGCCCAATTCTACTCACAACTAGGGATGAGCTTGATGTTCCAGTGTTCGCCCGTTCGCCGAAGAGCGACCATTATGGGGCATTCGTGGCAAATTTGAGCGTTAAGGAAAGCCCCATAATGCACTGTGAGATCTCAGTGCATTGCTGTATGATGATTGGCCAAAGCATGCACCTGACCTGCATGCTTTGGCCAATCACAGCGCCCTCTGCTAAGAGAGCCATAATTGGCCAAAGGCAGGGTGCACAGTACACAATACAGTACAGTTGCTAATACAGTGCAGGCGGTGTACACAGTATCTAATACAGTATGTACAGTTTCTACTACACTTCTGGTGGTGTACACAGTGCACAATACAGTGCAGCCGTAGTACAGTTGCTAATAC
This sequence comes from Lithobates clamitans, assembly GCA_037952925.1. NCBI lineage: Eukaryota > Metazoa > Chordata > Amphibia > Anura > Ranidae > Lithobates > Lithobates clamitans. The sequence continues at coordinate 4,011,399 of JBBGZY010000940.1, forward strand.
AGTGTATACAGTTTCTACTACACTGACGATACAAGGGAAATTTGTATCTTCCTCAGGGGGAAGAGCATCCCCCTGAGGAAGATACGAATGTCCCTTGTATCGTCACGCGTAGGGGAGGGGAGAGGACAGTGCAGGAAGCAGCTGGCCTGCTTCACAGAGAATGGACATACGACCTCAACCAAAACCCAGCGTTTTAAGGCACATTACAGATTGGTGTACCTAACGCACCTAACCCATGTGAGTACCCTGTACTGGGGCTTTTTTGTTTGTACAATAAAATTGTGTTAAACGGTATCATGCTATGGACTCTATTTCTACTGTTTGTATATGAGAATACAGCATCAGTGAGCAGTTTGGATCCATACAGCTAACTTAGAATGCCTAAGGTGATTCATATGCGTGTTTGACCGAGCTTAATTGCAGGGGTCACACGCTCTAAGGTGAGCGGCCATTGCCTGAGGGTGGGGAGCAACTGAGTGTAGACACTGCAACACATTGTTTTCACATTTTTATGAAGTCACCATTATACCTGTCACTGTTATATGGACTATAGCACTTTATGTGTGTCATAAAGGTGAGTATAAGTTCTTAAAGTAAAATCTTAATCCATAAACCAAAATGTAGAAAAGGTAAAGACGTGATATAAAACACTAGTCACTAGGTAAAACTCATCCAGTGAGAAAAAAAATATATCATAACTGTGAAAATTATATCATATACGTGAAAAGATATACAAACTGACACATAAATATGGCCTCCTAGCAATTAGTAGACCTCGCAATCATTAAAAAAAATCCCGTCATATGGTGCAATACATAAATATAGATAATTAAAACTGTGTGCAAAAAATCAGCTTGGAGAAAGTGACAATGTGCAATGGGGTATTCCAATCAAATGAATACGTGCCCCATACTGGATACAAAGTGGCAGATGTGCAAAAAACGTTCATCCAAAATTAGCATGAATTGTCCCAAACAATTAGGTGCAAAGGTGCTATACACAAACGTCCCTTGGTAAAACCAAAAAATTTGGCAGCAACGGTTCAGCATGCGGCCGTTGCAATTAAAGTGCTTAATGTAGATCACTTCGCATGTGTCTTCGTGTGCAAACACACAAGTGGGTAGTGGCCCCTTACCTCAAGGTAATAGGGCAAGCGCATGTAATCAGCAAGCCTTTGGGGTGTCCTCCTAGGGGCTCCTGCGCGTCCCTCAAGGTCCTAGATCCGGGACATGGTTCCCTCAGATGTGGTGCAGGGGGATATGTAAAGAGCAAGGAGGATCCCGATAGTGTAATACCATTTAATCAGATAGTTTTTATTAAAAAATGAGGGTACTCACATAAAAGAAAAAGAAACAGTGGATTGCATCCAACGAGCGGCGAGCTCGTAAGCCTCTAACAGTGTCTGCAGCCTGTCTCGTCCCTACGCGTGACGTCACACCTCACGTGACTTCATCAGGAGAAGGTGTGACGTCACGGTATTAATGGTAATGGTATTACACTATCGGGATCCTCCTTGCTCTTTACATATCCCCCTGCACCACATCTGAGGGAACCATGTCCCGGACCTATTACCTTGAGGTAAGGGGCCACTACCCACTTGTGTGTTTGCACACGAAGACACATGCGAAGTGTTCCACATTAAGCCCTTTAATTGCAACGGCCGCATGCAGAACTGTTGCTGTCACATTTTTTGGTTTTACCAAGGGACGTTTGTGTATAGCACCTTTGCACCTAATTGTTTGGGACAATTTATGCTAATTTTTGGTGAACGTTTTTTGCACATCTGCCACTTTGTATCCAGTATGGGGCACGTATTCATTTGATTGGAATACCCCATTGCACATTGTCACTTTCTCCAAGCTGATTTTTTGCACACAGTTTTAATTATCTATATTTATGTATTGCACCATATGACGGGATGTTTTTTAATGATTGCGAGGTCTACTAATTGCTAGGAGGCCATATTTATGTGTCACTTTGTATATCTTTTCACGTATATGATATAATTTTCACAGTTATGATATATTTTTTTTCTCACTGGATGAGTTTTACCTACTGACTAGTGTTTTATATCACGTCTTTACCTTTTCTACATTTTGGTTTATGGATTAAGATTTTACTTTAGGAACTTATACTCACCTTTATGACACAAGTCTGTTTAGTGAGGATTAGCGCAGCACCACCCATTTATACTTATTCTTTGCGAAGGTCAGGTGTATACCTGAATCGGTGCAAGCTGCTTTTCCAGCTGTAGCCGCCTTCCATATCTTGATAGCGCGGGAATAACCTTATTTATTATAGCACTTTATGATTCACGTTTTGGCACCATATATATAACTTTTATAAGCTTGCTTATTATTTTCATTTTGTCTGTGGAATGTGACAGTTAACACAGAATTTATCATCACAGCAATCAAAAGACTCTATATAAAGTTTTGGAATATATTATAATTTTTGTTAGTTTATCACGTTTTTTTATTATTATTTTTCTCATTATTGTAAAGTTGGCACTTTAAAATTATTGTTGGAACTAATATTAGGAGATAGCCCAGCATAGTAACTTTCTATTTATATTATTTTCACACAGCTTTATGAGACGTGATCAGTGCTAGCAGCTGTCGATCATTACTAGTCGTTAATTATATGTTGTTTTTATTATATATATTTTGTCACTTTCAAAACAGGTAGCTCGCAAGATCCTCATAGTTTGTTTTAGAGGATAACACTCAGAAGCAGTCTTCAAGGGATGGTTTTCAGTCCCCAGAAACCCAAGGAGTTGTATGTGGCTGGGAGGAGGTAGTTATGGATCATGTGATCCTTAGTGACCCAGAGGACTCAGAATCTAATGCCTCTGCAAACTTACGCTGCATGGCCTCCCTGATTCTGCAAAGCCTGCGAAAGGACCCTAGGATTTGTGGTATCAAGGAGAGGGATCATTACTGGCTGGCAACCCTTCTTGATCCACATTACAAGGGTAAGATTGCAGAACTCATCCTGCCTTCACAGAAGGAGCAGAGGATGAAACATCTTCAGGAGGCCTTGAAGAAAGGTTTGTGCAATGCATTGCCAGACCCTGGGAGGTTACAATTTCCTTGTGCTGGACAACGTGTTGCTGAGGCTTCGTTCAGTCAGAGGAAGAGCGGTGGAGAAGGTGGCTGGCGGACCGATGCTTTTAAACAATTTTTCAGTCCTCAGCGCCAAGGTCTGATCGGTTCAAGCAACCATCTCCAGCGTTTGCATTACATGGTGCAGCAATATCTAGGGGCAAGAGCAGACTTGGAGACCTTTCCAACAGAGCATCCACTGTGTTACTGGGTCTTGAGGATAGACCACTGGCCAGAACTAGCTCAATATCCAATTGAGCTACTGGCCTGTCCTGTATCCAGTGTGCTTTCTGAACGCACATTCAGTGCTGCTGGAGGGTTTGTAATGGAACAAAGAGTGCGCCTGTTTACAGACTCCGTTGATAGGCTCACATTCATAAAAATGAATCAGTCTTGGATCAGCTGCTATCAAGCACCTGATGCTGATGTAACTGATTGAATTTGCTATGGATGTGGTATCCCTTGAAGATTGCCTATGCTGACTATCCTATTCCTCCTCAATATTCATGATGCTAGCTTCCAACAATATTTTTGGTTTAGGGCACCACCACCACCACCCAAGGCCCAATTTTTCTGCCCCTGTTTAACAGGGGCATGTAATTACCATTTATTGATCTAATATTGTACAGCAGGGCCCATTCCTGCGCCCAACAAGAGTATCTGTGAAGGGTCACAGTGTTGTGGCACCACCACCACCACCCAAGACCCAATTTTTTTGCCCCTGTTTAACAGGGGCATGTAATTACTATTCTTGATATAATATTTCACAGGAGGGCCAATTCCTGCGCCCAACAAGAGTAACTGTGAGGGCTTACAGTGTTGTGGCACCACCATCCAAGGCCCAATATTTCTGCCCCTGTTTAACAGGGGAATGTATATACAATTCTTGATATAATATTTCACAGCGGGGCCTGTTCCTGCGCCCAACAAGAGTAATCGTGAGGACTTACAGTGTTGTGACACCACCACCAAAGGCCCAATTTTTCTGCCTGTGTTTAACAGGGGCATGTAATTACAATTTTTTATATAGTATTTCACAGCAGGGCCCATTCCTGCGCCCAACAAGAGTAACTGTGAGGGTCTTTTTGGCCTCCCTGTAGCTAGAGAAGCAGTGATCGTTTGTTTGTGTTTGTTCTGGGTTCTGTTCAGTGGCTGCGAGGGGTATATATAGGCTGGGGTCTAGAACAGCTTTCTCTTGTTCGTGGGGTAGTAAGACCCAGTCCAAGGGCTGAGGCACTCCTAGAAGGCCAGCTGCATCACTGAAAAAAACTTTTTTGGGGGGGTCCCAGCTCCAGTTAGAGCTCAGGGACCTCCATCCAGATTATCCAGATTAGAGGTAGAGCAGAAAGCTCTACAGGCCGCAGGTATCAAGTACAGAGACTGGCTGGTACTACAGGAGGTTTTACAGTACCCAGGGCACAGTGAGTACTAGCCTTAAGGATCCTGGAGATTTTCCTTGCCACTTTTAGGAGAGCTCATTACAGTGTACTCAGGACCATGCTCCTGTTGAGGAGTTCCTGCACTTAAGTTCATTTACCCGTCACATTCAAGACAGGAGCAGTTCAGTTTTTGTGCCCTTATTTGCACTTTTGCTAGTTCTTTTTGTAGTATCCCAAAGCTCAACCTCACCCCATTCAAGTTAATCCAGCCAATAAACTGCAAAAAGGCATGTACGGCCTGTTTTCTGACTCGAGCGACTGTGAACTACAGCTTGACTGGCTGCCATGAGCCTATCAGGGAATGGAACCTGGGGCCAAACAGCCAGCCCGGTCTGGGGTCTGTGCTACATAAGGTTTAGGGCACATGGATGATTAGAATGAAATCATGTATCATGGACTCCTAGAAGGTGAGATGAGAACCCTCCTGAGCTATTGCTGAAACTATTGGGTAAAGTCTGGGTGGTATATGCAAGGATTGGGGCATAATTGCAGATGTCCATACTCTAAGAACAGAACCCATTGGGTGCTTTAGGAGAAAGTTGTGACACTGGGTAATCTAGTGTAGCACTACCCCTAAAGGAGTTTCAGGTGACAGGGTTCCCCACTGCCGCACAGCCAGGTACATAACGTTTTCAGATTTCATCCAAAGACAGTGAAAAGTCCTTGAGCTTTGGTTTTATGTTTTAATAGGGGGGTAATAACCTGGATGGGGTTTACAGGATTCTCAACCTGACAGTAACAAAACCAGGGACAGCCTGCTCCCTATTTACAGCTCCTCTTGATCCTTCTCATTACTGTACAACTCAGGTTCCCTTATCTGTGGTTTCTAACAGTCTCTGTTAGGAACTGGCTAGGTACTCTCAGTCCCTTTTTGAAGTAGCACAATGTGGTGTGAACTGCAGCTCGGAGTACCTCCACTCCCCTGTAGACCTGTAGGCTACTCTTCCACCAGCCCACTTAGCTGCTCCTCTTCACCAGTCTACCCGACTGACTCTCTTAACCAGTCTACCCGACAGGCTTTTTAGAGATCTCCCTGGACAAGGTAGGGAAGATTTAAGCACACTGCTATCCTTCAGAGAGACCTGCTACATTTGGCAGTCTCTCCCCATGTCAGTCCCTGCACCGTGCTGTAGTACTCACACTGTCCTTCTTGCTCCCACTGCCTCTCAGGAAAGCCTCCTTTCAACTTCTCCTGTGGTAGGATCCTTCCAGGCCAGAACCTGAGCCCCAGCCCAAGGCAGAGCCCCACCATGGCAGGGGTCCCTCGAAGGCTAACCACAGTCTCCCTCAGCACTGCATCTCCATCTTCCACCCGACTCCCTTGCTTGCATGGGTAATCCACATTTAAGGGTTGGCTTAGTCCCCTGCCCTGCCCACTGCTCAGGGATTGGCCAAGTTCCCTTAAACATGCAGGACAGCCCTCTTAGCCTCCACCCACTAACTTCTATAAGTTTCTCCAAACCTCCAGATCCATGGGGAGGTACCAGAGAGCTGCCTGTCTGAGTCACCCAGCTGTGAACTTTAGTAACCCTGACCCAATTACAGACTCACATGGTTTAAACATGAGTCAGAATATGCTTTTATCTACTCTGACACTAGTAGCACACTAGAGGGTATTACACTAGTACTCTGTGGTCCCCAGGGATGTGACTAAAACATATCAGATGATGCCAGTAATGATTTCCCACTCATTTCAAGAATGGTCCCCAGGGTATGAGACAGCAAGTATCCCTACCACTAAGAATCGTTTACCTGAACTCCGTTCTCACTTTGTCTACATGAGAATCCTAGTCATAACAATGCCCAAAGTGCTAGTTGCATCAACTGACAATAAGCCAACCATAGACTGATAGGAGTCTATTATAGTTATTAGGTACAAATATCACCTGTGCAGTCCTGCCAATTGGAGTACCATGTAGAAAAAAAACAGACAGGGCAAGGTATTTACTTTTTGCATTTGGTGAGGAAGGATTTGGCAGGTTAATTAAACTTTTATTATTTTAGTTTCACTTTAAAGTGGAAGTAAAGTCTGCTATAAATATTTTTTTAAGGCCCCCCCAAGTGGGTTAGGCCATAATGTACTAGCATACCTCCCAACTTTTTGAGATGGGAATGAGGGACACCTATCAACTAAAGTATGCAGGCATAGGACACACCCCTGGCCACGCCCCCTTAAAGAAGAATTGTACAAAAAACCAAGATTGGCTAAACCCACAAGTGCTTTTTTTACCACTACTATTCCTTTATATTGGCTTATGGAATTTACAAATACAGCAATTTAGAAATCAGGTGAAAGGTTTAGCGCTTGAAAACATTTTTTGATAGATGAAAATAGCATTTTATTTACATCTACAGTGTCTCACAAAAGTGAGTACACCCCTCACATTTTTTAAATATTTTATTATATCTTTTTTTAATGTGACAACATTGTAGAAATGACACTTTGCTACAATGTAAAGTAATGAGTGTACAGCTTGTATAACAGTGTAAATTTGCTGTCCCCTCAAAATAACTCAACACACAGCCATTATTGTCTAAATCGCTGACAACAAAACTGAGTACACCCCTAAGTGAAAATGTCCAAATTGGGCCCAAAGTGTCATCATTTTGTGTGGCCACCATTATTTTCCAGCACTGCCTTAACCCTCTTGGGCATGGAGTTCACCAGAGCTTCACAGGTTGCCACTGGAGTCCTCTTCCACTCCTCCATGACGACATCTAGTGCTAGTGAATGTTAGAGACCTTGCGCTCCTCCTCCTTCCATTTGAGGATGCCCCACAGATGCTCAATAGGGTTTAGGTCTGGAGACTTGCTTGGCCAGTCCATCACCTTTACCCTCAGCTTCTTTAGCAAGGCAGTGGTCATCTTGGAGGTGTGTTGGGGTCGTTATCATGTTGAAATTCTGCCCTGTGGCCCAATCTCCGAAGGGAGGGGATCATGCTCTGCTTCAGTATGTCACAGTACATGTTGGCATTCATAGTTCCATGGAGTCCTTGTACTCCTTACCTGGTTACCACCACACACGCTTAACACCATTTGAACCAAGTAAGTTTATCTTGGTCTCATCAGACCACAGGACATGGTTCCAGTAATTCATGTCCTTAGTCTGCTTGTCTTTAGCAAACTGTCTGTGTGCTTTCTTGTGCAACATCTTTAGAAGAGGCTTCCTTCTGGGACGACAGCCGTGCATACCAGTTTGATGCAGTGTGCGGCGTATGGTCTGAGCACTGACAGGCTGACCCCCCACCCCTTCAACCTCTGCAGCAATGCTGGCAGCACTCATATGTCTATTTATCCAAAGACAACCTCTGGATATGACGCTGAGCATGTGCACTCAACTTCTTTGGTCGACCATGGTGAGGCCTGTTCTGAGTGGAACATGTCCTGTTAAACCACTGTATGTACTTAGCCACCATGCTGCAGCTCAGTTTCAGGGTCTTGGCTTTTTTTTTAATAGCCTAGGCCATCTTTATGTAGAGAAATAATTATTTTTTTCAGATTCTCAGAGAGTTCTTTGCCATGAGGTGCCATGTTGAACTTCCAGTGACCAGTATGAGAGAGTGAGAGCGATAACACCAAATTTAATTCACCTGCTCCCCATTCACACCTGAGACCTTGTAACACTAACGAGTCACATGACTGAGGGGAGGGAAAATGGCTAATTGGGCCCAATTTGGAAAGTTTCACTTAGGGGTGTACTCACTTTTGTCGCCAGTGGTTTAGAAATGAATGGCTGTGTGATGAGTTATTTTTAGGGGACAGCAAAGTTACACTGTTATACAAGCTGTACGCTCACAGCTTTACATTGTAGCAAAGTGTCATTTCCTCAGTGTTGTCACATGAAAAGATATAGAAAAGAAGGCGTTTCACCAGGCCTACAGAAACCCCACTCAGCGCCAGGTTGCGATGCTAGTCGCAGAGCTGCTAGAAAAAATGCAAATAAATTTCATAAGTGTATAATTATAAGTAAAACCCACTTTGCAATGATGCAAAGGGGAAATAAAACCAAAACAAAGAAAGCAGCTGTTTAAAGAAAAGAAATTGCATACAGATACAGTGTTTCAAAAAATCTAAAAATAGACTGTAATGTCACACTAAACAGCGCTAATGTTGAGCTATAGTCCAATAAACACGTGGCCAACTACACATGCATAGGGAAATCCTTTATAGGAAAGTCCTTAAAGAAAAAGTCCCTTGAAGAGATAAGTGATGCAGAGTTCAGGGTGTAATTCAAAAAGGTCATCAGTTGATAATAAAAAGATTCTTAACGTGCACCTTCCACCGATCACTCAGGATTCCACCCAGTGTAGACACACTCCCCCTAGGGGGTTAAACTCACCAGAGTTGGAAAATACTAAAGCATTCAGAATAATCCAAGCCAGCAAACTGATGTTGACATCACTCATGAGGAATCACGGATGTTCAGGGCTCATAGTAAATCAAAAAACAAGAAGAGAGGCGCACATAGCGTAATCCTGTTTATTGATTATATCCCTTCCACCACATAAAAAACTCCCCTTCAATATATACACGTACATCTGTCGAAGTCAGGATATGACGAAACGCGTCAGGGTGTGGTTTACGCGACGTAGGAAGTGACGTGTGCGCTCCACCTGAGCCTACTGCACAACTAGGAAGTGAATTACGGTTCCTGTTTAGCGGCGCTGACGGTTCATGGTGAAGTAAAACACGCTCCTACTACCTGCTTTTATGATTGCTTGGTGATTATATGATTTGATGTTACACCCTGAACTCTGCATCACTTATCTCTTCAAGGGACTTTTTCTTTAAGGACTTTCCTATAAAGGATTTCCCTATGCATGTGTAGTTGGCCACGTGTTTATTGGACTATAGCTCAACATTAGCGCTGTTTAGTGTGACATTACAGTCTGTTTTTAGATTTTTTGAAACACTGTATCTGTATACATGAAAAGATATATTTAAATATTTACAAAAATGTGAGGGGTGTACTCACTTTTGTGAGATACTGCATATAGATCAGACCAAAATGAGGGACAAATGAGGAGGAATGAGGGACAGAGGGACATTGCTCCAAATCAGGGACAGTCCCTCGAAATCAGGGACAGTTGGGAGCTATGTACTAATATGCAGAGCATATTAGTACATTATGGCAGGCTTAACTGTCATATGGTGTCCTCCAGCGCAGCGCTGGGACAGATCCGGCGGGCCCCCAGCACTTCCATCTTCGCCAAGTCTTCCTTCCGGGTCCTGTGCCTTGATAGGCCAGGCTACGATAGACCAAAAACTGACAGTGACTTTACTCCTTCAGTATTCTATGCTATGCATACACATTACCTCTTTGACTAAGTTCACACTTGTGTGGGCCTAGCATGCTGAGTTTGCGTGGGCACAGTAGCCCATTCATTTGAATGGAATCGCACACAGCGTGGTTTTGCGCACCTGAAAAACGCCCTGTTTTCCTATATTTGAGGGGTTATATTAAGAATGAATGGCACCCCCTGTGTCTGCTAAAGCACATTTTGCCTGCGGGTCGGGAGCATGTGCAATTATGCTCGGGTTCCCCATCTGCATTGATGTAAACCTAGCTGGCCCACTGAAAACGGGTGACAACAAGGTATGTCCTTTGCCCAAATATTTTTTTTTCCCATGTAAGCACACTTTAGAAATGAAACTATGCAGAAAGAACACATACTATAAAACTCTGGGCCATATATCCATTTGCAGATGAAATTGACATTGACATAAAAGTTTGTTTCACAGTTTCCAGGATACAGCACTGTTGTGTTTTGCACATCTCCATGCATAGACCTTTTATATCGGTACATAAAAACATTTCTCAGTAATGGCTATAACACCGAAGACTTGTGGTAATACACAGTGCAGTAAATTCCAACCAGGCAGGACATTGCAACTTTTATGACCCTCAACTCACCCCTGCAATTGTAATGACCTGCAGCTTTGGCTCTGCGTGCTTTGAAGGAAGAGCGATTTGGTTGAAATTTGACACAAGATTTTCCATGCTGTCAAAGAAATTTTGTTAGAATGGAAACTTTTGATTTAATTCATCGAGTTGCTTAGACTACATTTCAATAAAGATCTACACTTTTTATTTATTTAGAGAGTGCAAGCTTCAAACCTGCAGTGTACAGCAGTCCCCCTATATGAGCCCCATCTCAATCCAGTGATGTTGCGCGAGAGACTCGGCTGTGTGGGACTCTCCCTCCTGATTGGCTGAGACACACAGCGGGCGCCATAGGCTCCCGCTGCTGTCAATCAAATTCAGTGAGCCAATGAGGATGGGGGGGCAGCCACAGCACTCTGTCTGAATAGACAGACAGAGCAGCGGCTCGGCTCAGGTGCCCCCATTGCAAGCTTTGGGCGCACTCAGCAGGATGGAGGGGTGTGGAGCGCCGGCGAGGGACCTGAGGAGATGAGGGTCAGGGCTGCTCTGTGTGAAACCATTACAGAGAGCAGGTAAGTATGTTATGTTTGTTATTTTTAAATAAAAAAATAGTTTAGTATCACTTTAATTGAACAACCTGAAGTTTGAAGCTGACTGCCTATCATGCACAGCTACACCAGATTTTGCCCTCTCCAGTTTTAGTAAATCATCCCCAGAGGCTCCAATTAATTCTGGCAAAATGGGAGAATTTCACAAAAAAAGTTTTAATATTTACGTAACTTCTTATCTCTAGTTATTTCTATGTGATCTTTTCTATGGCACAAGTACAGCTAAGCTATCACCTCCTGTCATATGTAACATGGGTGGAGGGAGCTCAGCTTCCCAAAAATCCTGCTTTTCTGGAAGTGATGGAAGTGGATGACTCTTCCTCAAGCTTCTATAATGGAGAAAAACGGTCCCCATTCACTGGGAAACAGGTCCAGAGTAGAAATTAGCTTTGGGTTTGGGTCAACATTGAGTCTGACCCAAACTCTAGCTATTCAAGGTTCATGGAAGGGGCAAACTAAATGGCCATATTTGGCCTGTCCACCCACCTGAACCTCTGGCTGATGTTGCAGCTGAAAGTGCATTCATTTAGTGGCAATATTATTATTGCCCGATCACTGGCTTATTTCACATGTTACACAAGCTTCAGGGTATCTCAGGTGACGTCATTGATAAAATATGGTCATGTCCTCTTACTCTCCACAGTTGGTGTCTGATATATTGGGGGGGGGGCTTATTCTAAAGGGGGTTTCCAGTTTCCAATACGTACAAGTCCAATAAGGATAAGGGTCTGGTTTGGATTTTGAGGTTGATCCCACATAATTTTTCTGTTTACAGGTATTTGACTGGGGTCAGGGGCGGATCCGGGGGGGCAACAGGGCAATTCCCCCTCCCCCCCGAAATAATAGCACTGATAATATGTCATTGTAACAGTCACTCATTTGCTTGCCGCTGCCTCTGCCCGACTCCGAGTCTCTCTCTCACATCAGCCGATCAGCGGCGCCGAGAGAGAGACTCACGTCTAATGTTACATTACGGTCACTGAGCCTGACAAGGATACTAGGAGGATTCGGAGGAGGTGGGTGGAGCCTGTTCCCTGCACTCGTTGCTAGATGCCAGGCGGCCCAGGCGTTAGCAACGAGTGACGTCAGTGAGCCACGTCGGACTCGAGCCGACGTGACACACTGACAGTGAGAGAAGCTGCTGGAGCCTCAAATATGGCCCTAGTCTTTCAACTTGAAAGTTTATTCCGTTCACCACTGACCACTGAGGGAACACAGTAACTGCACTAACATCATGTACAGTCCAGCAGGCCAGCCAGTCCACACAGTTAGTGGCGGCAGAGGCAGAGCGCCAGCATTCTTCTTTCTCCACCCCTGACTGTGTTGGCCCCACCCACTAGCACCCTCCTCCCTCCATGTTGTCCACACTACAGGCCTCCAGCTCCGCTGCCCCTGAGTTAATGTTGGCTCCACCCACCTCCTCCATCTTCTGCACCTTGGGCAGTCTGCACTGCAGTGCAGAGTGTAGTGAATTGAAAATAATATTGAGAAGATTACTGGATCCATCCGATCCATCTCCACAGAGACTCCACTCCACCATTGCTCCTGCATGGGAATTGGGAACCCCTACCCTCACCAGAGCACCAATTGACTAAACGTGAGTAAAAAAAATGAATGAATGTCATGTGTCAAATCGCAAAATACATGTGTGCCATTATGTATGAAACAAAAAATGCCCTTTTAGTCTTGATCTTAACCCCTTCAGCTCCGAAAATTTTTACCCCTCCTTATGACCAGGGCATTTTTTGTGATACTGCGCTGCATTACTTTGACTGGCTGACAACTGTGCGGTCGTGCGACGTTGTACCCAAATAAAATTGACGTCCTTTTTTTCCCACAAATAGAGCTTTCTTTTGGTGGTATTTGATCACCATCAGCGGTTTTTGCGATATAAACCGAAAAAGAGCGACAAGTTTGAAAAAAAATCAATAAAACCAAACAATAATTGCGCTATTACAAAAAATTGTGTGAATAGTAGCTGCTGGCATGTAACAAAGTGGTAGACAATGTACAGGGAAAATGGAATAAAAAACATGCAGCGCTAGAAAAGTGCATTTAAATTAACAACATATATCTGTGAGGAAGTGCTAAAAAGAAAATCTGTACCTATTGGGTAATAAAAGTGATAGGTGAACATCTAATATGTAACCATATTAAGAAAAAAGTCCATAAATGTATGGTGGATCGTCTGTTAGTCCCAAAAGCACATGGGAGTTCATGGGCGTAGATGGTGTCGCAACTCCACGTAAAGTGGGGACTGGAAAGGACTCTGTATGAGTAGACACTCTGTACATGAATCTTCTACATTCCCAATGGAAACTGTAATTGGTAGAAATGAATATCCTTACCGGAAGAGGTGGACACAGTCACCACACGGTAGAGTGTCATGCAGGCTTGAGGGATACAGCGATCCTAAGGGTATCCGGCTGGGGGAGTCCTGACGGGGAGTCACATCCAGGGTGAGGATCACCGTACGATGGTATGGAAGTTCCCGGTCAATCAGAATCTCTCTCTCAGATGGAAGGAGTATGGCAATGGAAATGGCTGGGGCTCAGCAAGGTCCCATTCATGAGGGGAGATAAGAAAAAATCTTTTTAAGTTCTCTAAGGGGAGGTGACGATAGGTGAAGAAAAAAAAATAACTATATTTTTTGCATTTTGCTATAAAAAATTTCTTCCACAGTTTAGGCCGATACGTATTCTTCTACATATTTTTGGTAAAAAAATCCCAATAAGCGTATATTGATTGGTTTGCACAAAATTTATAGCGTCTACAAACTATGGGATAGAATTATGGCATTTATATTTAATTATTTTTTACTAGTAATGGTGGCGATCAGTGATTTTTAGCTGTACTGCAACATTGCAACGGACAGATCGGACACCTAACTGACACTTTTGACATTTTGGGGACCAGTGACACTAATGAAGTGATCAGTGTGGCATGGGACGTGGCAAGTGACAATCTGCAACATGTGGCAAGGGACGTGGCAATTGACAATCCTCAACGTGTGGCAGGTGACAGTGGCCAGTGACACGCTCGGGGGTCCCACTGATTCTGCATTATGGTGAGTTCAACCATTTCATTTTTTATAACAATGTAATTATAGTAATAATGCGCTTCAATCATCCTGACACCATAAAAACCATGGTGCCATGATAATTGAAGCGCTAACACCAGCCATTTCCCCGATAAATTTACCCCAAAAAAAACATTTTCTGGCAGTGCCCCTCCCGAGACTAGGCTCTGGATCCGCCCCTGACTGGGGTCCCTGTTTAAAACCCATATCAGAGATCTATTTAGGATAAAGTTCTAGTGGGGCCCCCACATGTTTTTTTTTTTTATTTGTTGTCTTTTGCAGGGCATATGGATTGATAGGTTTCAGGAGAGAGAGGCACACATTCTCTGCCCCCATCTTTCCTGGCCTCACAGGCTGCATGTCAGGAAAAGGGTATGGATGTGGAGGTAGACACCAGGCAAAAAAAAAAAAAAGGCATGGGGTCCCCCAAAAGTTCCTCTATACCCTTATTTTTTGTAAGGGTCTGGTATGGATTTGGAGAACACTCTAGGCAAAACAAAAACCGCGCAGGGCGTGGGATCCCTGCAAAATACATACCATACCCTTATCCAAGCATACAGCCTGGCTGGCAAGGAAAGGGAGGGGCATGGAGTGGCAGAAGCTGAGTGTAAATAACAGGGCTGGAGATGCTGACCGACACTGTCCAAATATGGCCATGACCATATTTGGTCAATGACAGTACCTGGGCAGTTTACTGACATTCAGCTGCCAGTGTGGCAAAGGTCATTGGTGACAAAAGTCTGACAGGAGAGAATCGTGGTTTTTGTCTTGGCAAGTTGTTGTTCACCGTTATAGTGATAAATCTACCCTGGATAATGTGATTGACATGAAACATGTCTTGTTTTTTTTGTTTGTTTAATAAAATACTTTTTCACAGTACCTTCCAACTTTTTTTGTGAATGAGAAAGAAGGGGTACTATGTACTCCTCACTTATTCACTTGGTGAAAGGTGCAGATATCTGAGCATCCCTGTCTTGAATGGGTGCCAGACATGGAGGCCAAACAATTTATGTGGTATCGCTGTCCATCACACATCCTCAGAAGTCAACCAGCACACTGGCTAATTATTGAGAATCCTGAGTTCCCCAATCCAGACACATTCTAATATCCCACCACTGCCACCTGATGTCAAGAAATCTTGTCCACTGCAACGCACTAACTGGATCAAGCACCTTGTTTGGTGGCGGAGATATGAGTCAAGAGGTTACTTTTGGAAGGTAAGATAAGCTATAAGACAATTCTCACAGCTTGCAATACAGAACCACTGGGACTCACCCAAAATTTAGTTGGCTGGACACACACCGGCAAATAGAAATCTTGAATACCATCTTGCACACTGTATGACAGCCTTTCTCAACTTTTTTACCCTAGAGCAACCCTGGAAATAATTTTCATGTATTGGGGAACCCTGAGACATGAGATTAGTTCTTTAGGACTCATTGGGGTAAAAAAAACTTGCTCTGCCAAGTGGGGTTTGACCTTGACCTACTGTATGCAGGTACCAATAAATAGGAGGTTGGCTAGCCACAGCTCAAGGAACCCCTAGGTCAATGTTTCTCAACTCCAGTCCTCAAGGCGCCCCAACAGGCCATGTTTTCAGGATTTCCCTCAGATGAAAAGGCTGTGGTAATTACTAAGGCAGTGAAACTGATCAAATCACTTGTGCAATATAATGGTAAGCCTGAAAACATGACCTGTTGGGGCCCCTTGAGGACTGGAGTTGAGAAACACTTCCCTAGGTACTCCTGGAGAAACACTAGGGTCCCAGCTGACCCGGGTTTAGAATGGCTGCTCTAAGGGCTGTGGCAGTAGAAACAATAGAAGACATTCAGACGGCTGAACTCCAAATCGACCTGTCAGACATTGCCATAGAGAGGGAAGAGAAGGGTGACGCATTTTGCGATATCAGTGCTTACTCATAACCTCTAAGGGCTGTGGCACAACCAAGTAATTACCAAACACTTCTAAGATTTTGAAAGCTATTCTGTTTGAACACTAGAATCCTTGCCTTATCACTTATCTCACTGCTACAAACACCAGACACCTGACTTAGGGTAGCTTGCCACCACCTGCAGTTCTTCAGATGAGTGGGTTGTCAGGCAACAATGCACACACACGCCCTGTCTGGCAAATACAATAGCTTACACACTTGGACACTAATGCAATCAGCAGCCACACTATTTAATTCCATACAGAACAATGATTTTATACAGAGCATACAGCCAGTGGCAACAGAATGCACCAATCTCTCTAGAGTTATGAATCCTTAGCGTAGCCCACAGAAGTCCATTTAGTCATTTTGTAGGCAGGTATCGGACTACAGTAGTAGGAGACAAAGACCATCTGTCTTGCTGCCCTTCACTTGTTGTTTTTCTGCTGTTGCTGCATTCTCCTCCAGGCAGCAGGGGGAGAGCTAAGTACTCCAAGTGTCAGGGTACTCACCCGGGCCGAGATGCTGAGAGCGGCTCCCCTTGCAGCTGAGTGCGCTATACCCCTGGAGGTGGCACAGAGGGTATCGGGCACAGAGAGGCACGGGTCGCCAGGCACTAGTAGGAGCCTGCGTGTTGAACTTCTGTCTGGTAGTAGTCCGTGCAGGGTACACCCGGACGGTGATCAGCAGAGGAATCAGACTGGGGCTCCAACACCTTTGACCTGAAGTAGATAACTGGAACAAGTATGTAGAGAAGCCAGGGGGTCAAACACAGCAAGCCGGCAGGAAGGAAGTCCGTTTAAACAAGCCAAGGTCATACACAGGAATCAATCAATAGGAGAGTCCAAGACAGGCCGGGGGTCAAACACTGGAGCAGGCAGTAGCGAAGTCTTTAAAGAGAAGCCGGGGGTCAAACACTGGAGCAGATTGAAGAGGAATCCGTTTAAGCAAGCCGAGGTCAAGGTGCAGGAGAAGTTCAAGGATGGTCAAGGAAATCCGGGTCACAACAGGCAGGAGTCAATAGTAGAACAAGGAACAGGAACACAGAAGCTGAAATGACAAACCAGCAATAAGCCAGAGAGCTGGGCTGCCTTTTATAGGGCTAATAGGGGAACCCACGTGTGCGGCTAAGATGCGTACGTGCGTACGTGCTTACGCCGTTTCGCCGTCCGCTAACTT
This sequence comes from Lithobates clamitans, assembly GCA_037952925.1. Taxonomy (NCBI): domain Eukaryota; kingdom Metazoa; phylum Chordata; class Amphibia; order Anura; family Ranidae; genus Lithobates; species Lithobates clamitans. The sequence goes on from JBBGZY010000940.1 coordinate 4,028,622, forward strand.
GCACATCTATGTGCGCCGTTACGCCGTGACGCGGTCTGCTGAATTGCGTACCCGCGTACGCCTATTAGCCGTTCTGCCACGCAGGCGTACAGGGAAATGCCGGTATTGACAAACAAAGTTTCTGTTATTCCTCTGACAGTGCCCCCCCCCCAGGGCAACCTCCGGATGCCCAACCTGGCTAATATCCCTGGGTGTCGTCTGTGAAAATTCTGAACCAAACGAGGTGCGTGTATATTACTGGCAGGTTCCCAGGAGTTATCTTCCGGTGGGTACCCTTTCCATTTCACCAGATACTGAGTCTGCCTACCCCTCTTTCTACAGTCCATAATTGCTTCCACCTCAAATTCTTCTTCACCCTCTACCTCCACTGGTGGAGGTGGAGGTTCCTCCCTTCCTGAAAAAGAATTGGGAACTACTGGTTTTAGTAGGGATGCATGGAACACTGGATGGATTCTAAGAGTACTGGGTAAGGTTAGTTCGAAGGCCACAGGATTAATTACCCTTTTTACTTCAAAAGGACCAATGAATTTTGGGCCAAGTTTACGTGAGGGACAGGGTAATCTAAGATTGACAGCAGATAGCCAAACCTTATCCCCAACCTTAAATTCCGGATTGTTTCTTCTCCCTTTGTTGTAATATTCCTTATAGCTGTCTTGAGCTTCCTTCATGGCCTTTTGGATCTGTAAAAAATTAGATTGGATGAGATTTACTCGATCTTGAACTGCGGGGGTTGTCACTTCTGGAATGGAGTTTGGCAGAAAAGATGGGTGGAACCCATAGTTGGCCCAAAAAGGCGCCTGATTGGTGGCAGAGTGTGTGGCATTTTTATAGGCGAACTCCGCACAGGGGAGAAGGGTTGACCAATTATCCTGAGAGCTAGAGCAGAAACAACGGAGATATTGCTCCAAGGTCTGATTTGTCCTTTCTGTTTGGCCGTTGCTTTGGGGATGGTATGCTGAAGAAAAGGAGGTTTTGATTTCCAGGGATTTACAAAGGTCTTTCCAGAATTTTGAGGTAAATTGAATTCCTCTATCAGAGGTGATGTTGTGGGGAACGCCATGGAGTCTTATTATTTCTTTAATAAAAACATTTGCTGTAGCCAAAGCAGAAGGGGTACCAATCATCGGTAGAAAGTGTGCCATCTTTGAGAGGCGATCCACCACTACTAAGATGGTGGAAAAATTTTCAGAGGGAGGTAGATCAACAATGAAGTCCAAAGAAACCTCACTCCAAGGTCTTTCAGGGATAGATAGGGGTCTAAGGAGGCCCCAAGCTTTAGTGTTTGACCCTTTGCTGCGTTGGCAGGTAATGCAGGATTGAACGTACTTTTTACAGTCTTGCCTCCAACCCGGCCACCAGAAAGAGCGGTGAACTAATTCAGAAGTCTTCCGTACTCCGAAATGTCCTGCCATCTTGTGATCATGGAAAGTATGTAAAATTCTAAGCCTTACAGAGGAGGGGACAAAAACCTTGTCCTGGGCCCACAGCAAACCATCTCTTTTTTCTAAGGAGGATATCTCGGATTCCGTGCATTGCCTAGAGGCCTGTTCAATAGCGGATTGAAGGTTAGGTTGAATGAGATGAAGAAAATTGTGAGAGGATAGGATGGTTTCAGGTTCTGTTGACTCATTGGCCTCTGGAAACATACGGGAAAGTGCGTCCGCCTTCCCATTTTTTGACCCAGGTCGATAGGAGATATGGAAATTGAACCTGGAGAAGAATAATGCCCATCGGGCTTGTCGGGGCCTAAGACGTTTGGCTGTTCGGAGATACTCCAGGTTCTTGTGGTCCGTGAAGATCATGATGGGCTGGGACGCACCCTCCAGTAAGTATCTCCATTCCTCAAGGGCAGTCTTTATGGCTAATAATTCCTGGTCACCAACATTATCATTTTTCTCTGGAGGACTTAGTTTGCGGGAGGCAAAGGCTACTGGATGGAGAAGTGCCTTAATACCACTTCTCTGAGACAAGATGGCTCCTGTGGGGGATTCTGAGGCATCAACTTCAAGTACATAAGGTAAAGTGGGATCCGGATGCTGAAGTATGGGAGCTGACGTGAATAGATTCTTTAGTTTGGCAAAGGCATCTTGAGCTTCCTGGGACCATCGGAATTTGATTTGTTGAGGAGTTAATTAAGTGATGGGAGAGATAATTGAGGAGAACCCCCTAATAAACCTGCGATAAAAATTGGCAAAGCCGATAAATCGCTGGACTCCTTTTTTGTCTGAGGGGGCCGGCCACTCCTGGATGGCTTTAACTTTTTGTGGATCCATGGCTACCCCTCCAGTAGTGATGATGAAGCCAAGGAACTGGATGGTAGTCTTTTCAAATTCACACTTCTCTCCTTTTAGGAACAGGCCGTGTTTTCTGAGAACTGAGAGGACTTTCTTGACATGGTCTCGATGTAATTCTAAAGTGGTAGAGAAAATCAAAATATCGTCAAGATAGACAATTACAAAGTTATCTAGGAATTCCCGGAAAATATCATTGACTAGATGCTGGAATGTAGCTGGGGCATTACAGAGCCCAAACGGCATCACCAGATACTCAAAGTGACCGAATCTGGACCTGAAGGCTGTCTTCCATTCGTCCCCAGCACGTATCCAAACAAGATTGTATGCCCCTCGTAAATCCAATTTGGTAAATATTTGGGCAGATCGAAACTGCTGGAACAGTTCAGAAATGAGGGGAAGTGGGTATCGATTTTTGATGGTGATTTTATTAAGTTCTCTATAGTCTATGCATGGTCTGAGAGATCCATCCTTTTTCTCGACAAAAAAGATACCAGCCCTGCTGGGGGGGAAGAAGGACGAATAAATCCTTTTTCAAGGTTTTCATCAATGTAGAGGCGGAGAGCTTCCAACTCAGTCTCCGACAAGGGAAAAATTCGGCCAAACGGAATCTCGGAGCCGGGCAACAGATCGATGGGGCAATCATAATGCCGATGAGGTGGTAAACTATCGGCCTTCTTTTTATCAAAAATGTCCAGCAATTTGTGATATGCTGCAGGGACATGTGTAAGCGTATCTGGCACTGGTTGTACGGTCAAACAGGGGACAGTCTTATTGGAGGTTGGCACAAAACAATGCTGGGAGCAGTATGCTGAAGAGAAGAGAATTTCTTTTTTACTCCAAAGGATCTGAGGGTCGTGTGCCATTAGCCACGGGAACCCCAAGATAATGGGAAACATGGATGATGTTGAAGCAAAGAAATTCCTGATGACCAGAGTCTGTAGAGACAAGAATGGGCTTGGTTTCTTGAGTGATGGGTCCTGAGTTGGGTAGAGACCCGTCTGCCAGGTAAATCTGAAGGAGCTGTTTTTTATCTTGAGGAGGGATGTGCAGACTTTGGGCAAGAGATGCATCCAGGAAACAGCTGCATGCTCCGGAGTCAACGATAGCCAGCAGTCGAATTCCCTCTTCCGCCACCTGTAATGAGACCGGTAGGATAAGGTGAGACTGGGTGGAGTCAGCAACTTGAAAGTTCATAGCATGCCGTAAGCGGTATTTACTGGGTCTCACAGGGCAGTTACGAAGGAAATGGCCAGCTTCTCCACAGTAGAGGCAAAGATTGGCTTGACGCCGTCGCAGTCTCTCATCAGGAGTGAGTGGGGACCGGACCAGTCCCAGTTGCATGGGCTCACTGTCCGCAGAACCTGAGGGACCCGCGATAGGCACAGGAACTGGAAGAACCCGGGGTAACATCCAGGTAGGCTGGGAAGACTGGAAGCGTTCAGTGCGACGCTCCCGCAGGCGTCTGTCAAGCTTAGTGGCGAGTTGGATCAGATCTTCCAAAGAGTCAGGGGTATCCACTCGTGCCAATTCGTCTTTAAGTGTTTCGGAGAGGCCCTGACGGTACTGGTATTTAAGGGCGGTGTCTCCAGACCATTTACGTAATCCTCTACTGGTCTTTTTCCTTGGGTAAGGGTGTGCAGAATGGATTCAGCAGTAGCTGTGCGTTGCGGGTCATCATATAACTGAGCCATAGCGGCAAAGAAAGTTTCAACTGAGTCTAATAAAGGACTCTTCTGTTCAAGAAGATTATGAGCCCAAGATTGTGGTTCTTCAGAAAGTAGTGAAATAACGAATCCCACTTTTATGGATTCTGCATGGAAAGTCCTGGGTTGAAGAGCTAGATACAGTAGGCAAGCATTTTTAAAAGCTCTAAATTTCTTCAGGTTTCCAGAAAAACGTTCCGGAGTGGGGACTCTGGGTTCAGGGAGAGTCCTTACAACTGAAGATGCTGGGGTGACTTGACATTGGGGAGAGGCCACCCCGCTGGCTGAGGCTGCATCTGAAGGAGCTGGAGCAGACATCAGGTGCTGGAGACGGCCCTCAATTTGGAAGTAGCCATCTTGGAGTCTTTGGACAGCCTGAGTAAGAGCTGTCACCTGCTGACAGAGTGCCTCAAGGGGAGAACCAGCTCTGTCGGCCTCTGACATGGCTGGTTTGTACTGTCAGGGTACTCACCCGGGCCGAGATGCTGAGAGCGGCTCCCCTTGCAGCTGAGTGCGCTATACCCCTGGAGGTGGCACAGAGGGTATCGGGCACAGAGAGGCACGGGTCGCCAGGCACTAGTAGGAGCCTGCGTGTTGAACTTCTGTCTGGTAGTAGTCCGTGCAGGGTACACCCGGACGGTGATCAGCAGAGGAATCAGACTGGGGCTCCAACACCTTGGACCTGAAGTAGATAACTGGAACAAGTATGTAGAGAAGCCAGGGGGTCAAACACAGCAAGCCGGCAGGAAGGAAGTCCGTTTAAACAAGCCAAGGTCATACACAGGAATCAATCAATAGGAGAGTCCAAGACAGGCCGGGGGTCAAACACTGGAGCAGGCAGTAGCGAAGTCTTTAAAGAGAAGCCGGGGGTCAAACACTGGAGCAGACTGAAGAGGAATCCGTTTAAGCAAGCCGAGGTCAAGGTGCAGGAGAAGTTCAAGGATGGTCAAGGAAATCCGGGTCACAACAGGCAGGAGTCAATAGTAGAACAAGGAACAGGAACACAGAAGCTGAAATGACAAACCAGCAATAAGCCAGAGAGCTGGGCTGCCTTTTATAGGGCTAATAGGGGAACCCACGTGTGCGGCTAAGATGCGTACGTGCGTACGTGCTTACGCCATTTCGCCCTTTCGCCGTCCGCTAACTTGCACGTCTATGTGCGCCGTTACGCCGTGACGCGGTCTGCTGAATTGCGTACCCGCGTACGCCTATTAGCCGTTCTGCCACGCAGGCGTACAGGGAAATGCCGGTATTGGCAAACAAAGTTTCTGTTATTCCTCTGACACCAAGCCTAAAGACTTTGATACCAAACACCTGGACTTCTGGGAGACATAGCTCGAAGCGGCGACCATATTAAGTGGTGGTGGCCATCTACAAATCCCTATGGCCGGTGCTTAGCAGGTGGAGCCAGGAGGGCTTTATAATTTTTGCCTCGGGAAAAGCATGCTCTCTTGCCGCTGTAGGGATCTGAGCATAACAGACCTTTTGGAACGAGCCACTCGAGAAGGCCTGAGATTAAGCCTCAGTTGGAGGGTTTGGAAGTGCTACCATTTAAGCCCACATTTTCTTTCTTCCAATTGTTAAAGAGGAGCTCCAGTCTTCTGTGTAAAAATTAAAAGTCAGCAGCTACAAAAACTGTAACAGTCACTCACATGTGCTACGATCCAGCGATGGGCTCACCCCAGTCGTTCTCGCCTCCAGTCATCTTGTCCCTGACGCTGGCATGTTAACTGTGGTCACCCGGCTGTGACAGCTTGTGACTTCACGGCCGGGTGCCCACTGTGAATGCACGAGCAGTGCTGCTCTTGTAAATGGTCCTGTAGTCTTCTGGGACCTGTCACATGTCCCAGAAGACTGTGGGGAGGGAGCCTAGGCGATTGCAGGGGAAGTGGGAGCCGGATACCTGCCAAAATCAGGGACCCGCTACCCAAAGGTGCCATTTCTCCCCCAGGAGCAGGAGAGGAGGCCCTCAAAGCAGAACTTCCCCTTTTGGGTGGAGCTCCGCTTTAACTACCCGGTGCACTGAATTGTGTGAACATAAATGTTGTTGGCTTGCCTTTGTCTAATAACCATCTTTATAAAAAATAACCTATAAGTTCTCTTTTATACATGGTCCTGTTGCTTCACTTTAGTAGCCTGGTCTGTCAGTAGGGTTGAGGCCCTTGCAAGGTTGTAGTGAAGAACAGAGGACCCATTTTAACCAGTGGCTTCTTCAGAGGTAGCGCTACAATTTTAAAAATCCATAAGCAGACAGTGCATATAAATATGGACAAAGGTAAAATTACAAAAATACAAGAAAGAAAAGAGGCATACAGAAATTCAAACATATGCTATAAAATAAAAAACCGAGAGAAAAAAAAAGGATGCGGAACAGATTTTTTTTCATTTGGCTGCCTTAACTTCTTAAAAACCAGCTGCCGCAGTTATACTGCAGCAGGTTGGCTCTCCTGGGCGAATCCTGTATGTCGGCCGCTTTAAGAGCTGTAGGGGGCACTCGGAGCCGATGCGCGTGGCCGGCAGTCGCGATGCCCGACGGCCACCCGTGATCGCTCCTGACAGAGACAGAACTTAGATCTGTCAATGTAAACAGACAGATCTCTGTTCTGTCAGGGTAGGAGAGACAGATCTGCTGCTCCTAAAGATTAGGAACAGCCAACAGCCTCCTCCTCCAATCAGTCCCATCCCCCCACAGATAGAACACACATGAGGGAACACATTTAACCCTTTGATCGCCCCCTAGTGTTAACCCCTTCCCTGTCAGTGACATTTACACAGTAATCAGTGGCTATTTTAAGCTCTGATCACTGTATAAATGTCAATGGTCCTAAAAAAGTGTCAAAAGTGTCCAATCTGTCTGCCGCAATGTCGCAGTCCCGCTAAAAATCGCCGATTGCCGTCATTACTAGTAAAAAATAAATTAATAATAAAAAAGGTCATAAATTTATCCCCTATTTTCTAAACGATATTACTTTTGTACAAACCAATCAATATACGCTTATTGCGTTTTTTCTACCAAAAATATGTAGAAGAATATACAGTGGGGACGGAAAATATTCAGACCCCCTTAAATTTTTCACTCTTTGTTATATTGCAGCCATTTGCTAAAAATCATTCAAGTTCATTTTTTTTCCTCATTAATGTACACACAGCACCCCGTATTGACAGAAAAACACAGAATTGTTGAAATTTTTGCAGATTTATTAAAAAAGAAAAACTGAAATATCACATGGTCCTAAGTATTCAGAGCCTTTGCTCAGTATTTAGTAGAAGCACCCTTTTGATCTAATACAGCCATGAGTCTTTTTGGGAAAGATGCAACAAGTTTTTCACATCTGGATCCTCTGCCATTCCTCCTTGCAGATCCCCCTCAGTTCTGTCAGGTTGGATGGTAAACGTTGGTGGACAGCCATTTTTAGGTCTCTCCAGAGATGCTCAATTGGGTTTAAGTCAGGGCTCTGGCTGGGCCATTCAAGAACAGTCACAGAGTTGTTGTGAAGCCACTCCTTCATTATTTTAGCTGTGTGCTTAGGGTCATTGTCTTGTTGGAAGGTAAACCTTCGGCCCAGTCTGAGGTCCTGAGCACTCTGGAGAAAGTTAGAGTCCAGGATATCCCTGTACTTGGCCGCATTCAGCTTTCGCTCGATTGCAACCAGTCGTCCTGTCCCTGCAGCTGAACAACACCCCCACAGCATGATGCTGCCACCACCACGCTTCACTGTTGGGACTGTATTGGACAGGTGATGAGCAGTGCCTGGTTTTCTCCACACATACCGCTTAGAATTAATGCCAAAAAGTTCTATCTTGGTCTCATCAGACCAGAGAATCTTATTTCTCACCATCTTGGAGTCCTTCGGGTGTTTTTTAGCAAACTCAGTGCAGGCTTTCATGTGTCTTGCACTGAGGGGAGGCTTCCGTCGGGCCACTCTGCCATAAAGCCCAACTGGTGGAGGGCTGCAGTGATGGTTGACTTTCTACAACTTTCTCCCATCTCCCGACTGCATCTCTGGAGCTCAGCCACAGTGATCTTTGGGTTCTTCTTTACCTCTCTCACCAAGGCTCTTCTCCCCCAATAGCTCAGTTTGGCCAGACGGCCAGCTCTAGGAAGGGTTCTGGTTGTCCCAAACATCTTCCATTTAAGGATTATGGAGGCCACTGTGCTCTTAGGAACCTTAAGTGCAGCAGAAAATTTTTTTGTAACCTTGGCCAGATCTGTGCCTTGCCACAATTCTGTCTCTGAGCTCTTCAGACAGTTCCTTTCACCTCATGATTCTCATTTGCTCTGACATGCACTGTGAGCTGTAAGGTCTTATATAGACAGGTGTTCTCAGGAGTCCTTTGGTTTCAGTCTTATGGAAAGCACTCTCCTTTACATTTGAGCCTTGATGAAGGAGAGCATTGGCCCCCAAACTGTGTTGGTTACCTGTCTCTGTTCTAGCTGTCACATTGTCAGCTACAATAAATAAGGACCCTTAAAGCGGTATTAAACGCCAAACCTAAAATTTAATATATTGCATCTTACCAATCATTAGATGTGGTGCTGCATTTATTTTCTTATTAGTTACCATTTGGCACTCTTTTAGAAGATTTTTTTTTTAGGCTTACATCATCTAAACTCAATATCAGACCTTTCTCTCGCATCTGAAGGTCGGGACTTAATGGCAATCTGCTGTAGGCTGGTGACAGACATACCTTGCTTTAGAATGCATCTGGCTGCTATCCCTCCATAAGTTGTTATGCTGTTTCCACACCCCCTAGCAGGGGGACAGCCAAGTTACCCTAAGTCTACAGACTGACAAGCTCTTGGGGTACTGGGGAAATGTAGTCCAAGGTAATAGCCATGTTACAGGGTGAAAGCTACTCTAAACTACAAATCCCAATGGTCTGTGAAGCAGGAGGAACCAGGGGAAGCCTTTTAAAGTCTCTGCCCAGGAAAAGCCCACGCTCCTGGAGCTGCAGGAGTCGAGCAGTGCAAACCTATTGGAATGAGCAGATCCATGTAGAGGCCGAAACTAACTGGGTTCAAAACGTTCTTATGCAACCCACTGATCGGGTTGGTTAACGTGAAGTTTCTGCATTCACCACATCTACTGTTCCACCTGCAGTCTAAAGGCCTATTATTTCCGCCAGACCAGCTGAACTGCCAAGCAAGTCACCACTAATACGAACACCATCTTGGAGTCTGCCTGCAAAGGGGGCCCCCTTTTCATCTCAAGACTACAGCATCTCTTGAGGAGTTGGTGAGCGGCCCACCGACCCACCTGAACTTAACATCTGATGGACCGCTGAGAGACAAACATTGGCTACTTCCCCACTCTCTTGTATAATAAGATCATTGCTGCTGTTGTCCTTACTACCTGACTTCGCTCCCACTCTTAAAGCCTGTTAGGTACTCAGGGTGGTATTTCTACTGTTCATGCTGATTTGGGCTATCACATAATATTTGTTGTTTTTTTTTTGTCTGCCTTTTTCATGATTTTTGCTTACCCAGAGTGTTGAATTGTGAAAGATTAACTGACTTTGATTGCATTTGTTCCAAAAACCCATCTTCCCAATTAATAGACGGGAACAGTTTACTCCTTTTATGTCTCTTGCTCCTTAGACCAACTGAGTATAGAGTGTTTCAATAACGAGCACTGTCACCTTTTCAATAACGAGCACTGTCACCACTTCAATAACGGGCACTGTCACCACTTCAATAACGGGCACTGTCATCACTTCAATAACGGGCACTGTCACCACTTCAATAAAGGGCACTATCACCCCCTTCCTGCCCAGGCCAATTTTCAGATTTTAGCGCTCTCATACTTTGAATGACATCTGCGCGGTCATGCAACGCTGTATCCAAACAACATTGATACATTTTTTTTACAGATAACGCTTTCTTTTGATGGTATTTAATTACAACTGTTTTTTATTATATGCTAAACAAATTTAAAAAAGCCGTAAGTTTTGAGAAAAAAAAAGGTTTCCTTTGTCTCTGTTATAAAATTTAGTAAATAAGTACGTTTTCTCCTTCACTGATGATGCTGCACTATTGTGCACTGATGAGGTGGCACTGATGAGGTGGCACTAATATGCAGCACTGATGGGCACTGATAGACGACACTGATATGCAGCACTGATAGGTGGCATTGATATGCAGCACTGATGGGCATGGATAGGTGGCACTGAAGGGCAGCCTTTATGGGCACTGATAGGCGGAAATGATGGGCACTGATAGGTGGAAGTGATGGGCACTTATAGATGGCACCGATGAGGGGCAATGACAGGCATCACTGATGGGCACTGGTAGGCATCACTAGTGAGCACTAGTGGGCATCGCTGATTGGGCTGCACTGATAATCACTGCACTGGATATCAGTGCAGATCCCCCCTGTCAGGGGAGTCGCTTATCGGCTCTCCTCTACTCACGCCCTGTCAGTGCTTGGACACAGCTGATCACATGGTAAAGAACCTACGTCATAGGCTCTTTACCATCATCGCCACTCACCAGTGGCTTGTTCTGAAGGACGTCATATGAAGTTCAGTCAGAACGGGAGAGCCACCGCCTGGCCATCATTTTGCTATACATGTTCCACCCATTTTTAGGGTTCCCAAAACTACTGGAAAAAGTTCCCTGTACTAGCTGTCACTTTTTTAAGTCGGCAGAGCTCCGCCGACATGGCCGCCAGTGTTAATTTTGTTGACTAAAACATTTTAGTCCACTAAATGAATACTATTTTAGTCTACTAAAATACGACCAAAACTAAAACAACTGAGATGACTAAAATACGACTAAAATTAAAATGGAATTTTAGTCAAAAGACTAAAATGGGACTAAAACTAAAATGCTATTTTAGTCAAAAGACTACGGCTAAAACTAAATTGAAATTTGACTTCAAAATTAACACTGGTCTGTAGTGTGTAATGTTTATACCTCAATACCATAAATAATAACATATTAGATTTTTCACTCCAGCAGTATATAATGAGTTTGGAAATTGTAGAGAAATGTTAACTAATGCAATACAATTTAATTACACCCATTAGATTTTAGACGACTAAAATGAGTTTTAGTCGACTAAAATGTACTGGAGATTTTAGTCGACTAAAACGTAGGACATTCTAGTCGACTAAAATGTACTGGAGATTTAGTCGACTAAATACAACTAAAACTAAAACAATTGCAGAAGATTAAAATGGGACTAAAATTCCATTTTAGTCCTAAGACTAAAACTAAATCAAAATTCACTGCCAAAATTGACACTGATGGCCGTGTCATTCATTCACACAGCTCTGTCTGTGAATGAACTACAAGTCCAGGCATCCTTTGCAGCTGTGGGCTTGTAGTTCTCAATTAACTACCACAGCGCAGTGGAGCACCGTGATAGGTCGCTGATTCTTCCTGTCAGTATATCTGCTTTCCCGTACAGGGTGTATGAGCACACAGATACACTGACAGATCTGCAGGAGGCCTGCATGGCATCAGCGATCTGCTGATCGCAGGTGCAATGCTTTCCAGGCTGCTGCAACAAAAAAACACATTTTTTTTACCTGCAAAAAATGTGCATTTATTATTTTTTTCAAAAAAGTCAACTTATCCTTTATGGAGTTAGTGTGTGTGACAGACCTAGCCGGGAGAGAGACTTTTGGAGGGGATGGAATGCTAGCCTCTTTCCGATCGATCGTGGGCCCTGGCATTTGGGGGAACGGTGCTCTTTGTGAGCTGTATGCCTGGGGACCCTTGATGTGGTATTACTGTGGATTCGGGTCCTGGTTCCCCAGGATCGACAGACTCTGGGGACCCTGGATTTGCCATATTGGAATAGTGACTGATTCATACCGTTGGGACTCCTACTGTTAAATGCTAATGTCATCAATTCCAGCTACCTGTCTGTTGTCTGCTAAAATGTGTATTGTAAAAAAGTCTCTAGTATGGGATCTAAGAGTCATTAGATCCCCATTGTTGTTTGTGTTAATTAGCTCTGCTATTGTGATAATGTTTATTGGGGGTACTAAGCTACAAGACGGCCAGTCTGGCCTAAAGGTCATGTCTGAGTCATCTAAGCTGTCTAAAGGGATTAGTTAATTAGCCCATGTTAATTAGGTTAATTAGGTTACAGGTGTATGTTCATAATATGAGCCGGAGGTATGCACCTCCACTGTTAGTGTATAAAAGAGCCTGTATTTTTGAATAAAAGAGATTCCTGGTTGAACTTACATACAGCCTGCCTGGTGTTTGTTCTGAGCTATACAACTTGGTTAGAATGGCACATAGCTGTAGTTCTAATCCCGGAGCATTGGATGACTGAGCAATCAGATGTTGCGATCTGCAATCTGATTCTATAGCAGCAGAGGAGTGTCGGGAGAGTGGAACCGAGCGAGCAAAGGGGCTCGTTACAGTGTGTATTTATCCTGAAAAGGGAAATGCCGCTCACCAAGCCTCCGGACCTCATGTAGTTGCTCCCACCCTGTAAAACTGGATTCAGGTGCAGGCTCTGCGCAAGTCTATGGAGACGAAAAGATCCTGGACTGCCGCACTCCGAAAAAAGGCATCTTTATTATTAAACTTTAAAAATCCAACATGCAGTCACCTCTATTGGGACAATACAAAGAGCAGTAGCTAACACGTTTCACATCAATGGATGCTTACTCATAGCTGTGTATTTATCCTGCTATAAAGAGAACAAAAATGGTATGTCAGTAGGGTTGAGGCCTGTAAAAGTCAGTGGCAAAGAACAGAAAACCCATCTTTTCCAGTGGCTCCTTCGAGGTAGCACTACACTACATTCTTAAATAGGAAGTAAAGCCTGGTGGGTTTTACTTCCTCTTTATTTCCCTGCAAAGGTAAAGCATACTGGGGTCATATGCATCGCATAGTAGCCCATTATGTGTCACTTACCTGAAAACGAAGCCTGCAATGTCACCACTGTCCCCACTAGCATTGAGCAACCATCTTCACCCCTCTTCCTTCCGGGGGCCGCGAACTCCGGCTCTGTGACTGGCCGGAGTAGTGTGACGTCACTCCCGCGCATGCGCGTGGGAGCCGCCAGTCATGGCATGACCCCTATTAGAAACGGCACGATGTGCCCTTTCTAAAGTGTGCACCAATGACTATGGCGCATGCGCCGTAGTCATCGGCGCAAGACTTTTTGGTAAATATCTCCTAAACCATGGAAAGTAGAACACTATATTTACCTGAACAAATCACCCTGCTATATGATATTGACATTTCATGCCAATATAACTTTTATCTTTATGGCAGCTGTGAACCTCAAAAGGTGTTATTTCAACTACTGTTGTTGTGACAGAATGGCAAATCACATGTGTGCTATTTGAGTCTCTGCACGATCTATACCTGCCAACTCCCTTGGTATATTGGGGCCCTCAATCCAAGGAGCCACACAACAGACACAGAGGGTGAAGAATTGGCAGATTGTCTGGTTTTTATTGGTGTTTCTCCATGCCTACATTGTTTTGGAATAAAAACATTATTACTAGAAACAACATGTTGTAGTGCAAAACCATCTCATACTCCGGTATCTGTTGACAGCTCCGATGCTGTAAAGTGACCTCTGGCACACATGGAGGAGGGTACGTACTGACGTCACCACGCCAGTTCACTAGGACAGGCTTCCGATTGTATCTGCCGTCCGGCACCGTTTTTTATCATGCGAGTTTTCAACCTATTTGATGTAAGTGCAATACTTCTCTTTTTTTTTTTAATTAAATTACTAGACTGTATTACGCTATGGTCAGTTTTTTCCTTCTGGGTCATTTCCTGTAAATTCAGACACAGGTTTTATAGGGGGAGATCCACAGCCATCCAGCCTGCCTGTCGGGGGTTTCCGATCTGGTCATCAATTGCAAGCTCAAGGCTGTGGCTGGGTTATAGCCAAACGCCCTTTGTGCTTGCCATCTGGTAAGCAGATCTTTATTACGGTGATTGGGCACTTTTCTCTAGTTTGAAGTCACTGTGGTGCCATTATGAAGAGGATTCATTTTCTTTAATATGGACTACTAATATGGTTTATTCATTTTAAATATATTTTTTTAATTGGGACTTTTAGCGCAGCTTCTTTCTTTTTTCTTATTCTATCTATTGTGTTTATCCCACATCAAGCTGCTGCTTTCACAACATTTTTTTATATGTTATATTTATGTTATTTTTTTATATAATTTACGTCAATCCTAGCATGGTTTTCTTCTTTTTTTGTTCCATATGGATGTGCTAGAGTGAGGATTTTGTAAGGGAAACTATCAGTGCAGGTAAATTTGGGCAGGCCTATGCTTCAGGCTAGGCCTGCTTGTTTTGATCTGGGGGGAAGGGAGTGGTTAGTGCAGCAGTGGGTGTGACCATCTGTGCTTTAGTTCTGAGGTGCCTCCCCTGCTTCCAGGAAGAATGATCTGGAAGAGGGGCTGGGCCTAGGACTGGACTGGCAGGCAGCTCATGTGAGGAGCTCTGACCAATCCCCAATTGGAATTGGCAGGGGGCAGGCCTCCCATATAATCTGGGGTAACTGCCCACTGGGGGAGGAGTTGTTGGCCGGGAGACATGGAGAATGGAATACTAGGCAGCAGCAGGGGCCCCTTCCCCATCTGGGGGGGGTGTGAGGCCTAGCGGTGGAACCCAGGAGAGCAGGGAGGGAGCTTCATCTTACACGGTCATGGATGAAGTGTTCTAGAACAGAGGGTCTGGAGAAGCTGCCGAAACGTATGTCCAGTTAAAGCTCTCCATCATAGACTCGGGGCAGGAGAAGGTCGGTGAGTGGACCACAGTGGAGTTGAAGGAATAGGAAGAGCGATTTGGTTGAAATTTGACACAAGATTTTCCATGCTGTCAAAGAAATTTTGTTAGAGTGGAAACTTTTGATTTAATTCATCGAGTTGCTTAGACTACATTTGAATAAAGATCTACACTTTTTATTTATTTAGAAAGTGCAAGCTTCAAACCTGCAGTGTACAGCAGTCCCCCTATATGAGCCCCATCTCAATCCAGTGATGTTGCGCGAGAGACTCGGCTGTGTGGGACTCTCCCTCCTGATTGGCTGAGACGCACAGCGGGCGCCATTGGCTCCCCCGCTGCTGTCAATCAAATTCAGTGAGCCAATGAGGATGGGGGGGGCGAGCCCTGGCTCTCTGTCTGAATAGACAGACAGAGCAGCGGCTCAGCTCAGGTGCCCCCATTGCAAGCTGCTTGCTATGGGGGCACTCAGCAGGATGGAGGGGTGTGGAGCGCCGGCGAGGGACCTGAGAAGATGAGGATCAGGGCTGCTCTGTGCGAAACCATTACAGAGAGCAGGTAAGTATGTTATGTTTGTTATTTTTAAATGAAAAAAGTAAGACTTTAGTATCACTTTAATTGAACAACCTGAAGTTTGAAGCTGATTGCCTATCATGCACAGCTACACCAGATTTTGCCCTCTCCAGTTTTAGTAAATCATCCCCAGAGGCTCCAATTAATTTTGGCAAAATGGGAGAATTTCACAAAAAAAGTTTTAATATTTACATAACTTCTTATCTCTAGTTATTTCTATGTGATCTTTTCTATGGCACAAGTACAGCTAAGCTATCACCTCCTGTTATATGTAACATGGGTGGAGGGAGCTCAGCTTCCCAAAAATGCTGCCTTTCTGGAAGTGATGGAAGTGGATGACTCTTCCTCAAGCTTCTATAATGGAGAAAAATGGTCCCCATTCACTGGGAAACAGGTCCAGAGTAGAAATTAGCTTTGGGTTTGGGTCAACATTGAGTCTGACCCAAACTTTAGCTATTCAAGGTTCATGGAAGGGGCAAACTAAATGGCCATATTTGGCCTGTCCACCCACCTGAACCTCTGGCTGATGTTGCAGCTGAAAGTGCGTTCATTTAGTGGCAATATTATTACTGCCCGGTCGATGGCTTGTTTCACATGTTAAACAAGCTTCAGGGTATCTCAGGTGACGTCATTGATAAAATATGGTCATGTCCTCTTACTCTCCACAGTTGGTGCCTGATATATGGGGGGGGGGGGCTTATTCTAAAGGGGGTTTCCTGTTTCCAATACGTACAAGTTCAATAAGGATAAGGGTCTGGTTTGGATTTTGAGGTTTATCCCACATAATTTTTCTGTTTACATGTATTTGACTGGGGTCCCTGTTTAAAATTCATATCAGAGATCTATTTAGGATAAAGTTCTAGTGGGGCCCCCACATGTTTTTTTTTTATTTGTTGTCTTTTGCAGGGCATATGGATTGATAGGTTCCAGGAGAGAGAGGCACACATTCTCTGCCCCCATCTTTCCTGGCCTCACAGGCTGCATGTCAGGAAAAGGGTATGGATGTGGAGGTAGACACCACGCAAAAAAAACAAAAAAAGGCATGGGGTCCCCCAAAAGTTCCTCTATACCCTTATTTTTTGTAAGGGTCTGGTATGGATTTGGAGAACACTCTAGGCAAAACAAAAACAGCGCAGGGCGTGGGATCCCTGCAAAATACATACCATACCCTTATCCAAGCATACAGCCTGGCTGGCAAGGAAAGGGAGGGGCATGGAGTGGCAGAGGCTGAGTGTAAATAACAGGGCTGCAGATGCTGACCGACACTGTCCAAATATGGCCATGACCATATTTGGTCAATGACAGTACCTGGGCAGTTTACTGACATTCAGCTGCCAGTGTGGCAAAGGTCATTGGTGACAAGAGTCTGACAGGAGAGAATCGTGGTTTTTGTCTTGGCCAGTTGTTGTTCATTGTTATAGTGATAAATCTACCCTGGATAATGTGACATGTCTTGTTTTTTTGTTTGTTTAATAAAATACTTTTTCACAGTACCTTCCAACTTTTTTTGTGAATGAGTAAGAAGGGGTACTATGTACTCCTCACTTATTCACTTGGTGAAAGGTGCAGATATCTGAGCGTCCCTGTCTTGAATGGATACCAGACATGGAGGCCAGACAATTTATGTGGTATTGCTGTCCATCACGCATCCTCAGAAGTCAACCAGCACACTGGCTAATTATTGAGAATCCTGAGTTCCCCAATCCAGACACATTCTAATATTCCACCACTGCCACCTGATGTCAAGAAATCTTGTCCACTGCAACACACTAACTGGATCAAGCACCTTGTTTGGTGGAGGAGATATGAGCTAAGAGCTTACTTTTGGAAGGTAAGATAAGCTGTGATACAATTCTCACAGCTTGCAATACAGAACCACTGGGACTCACCCAAAATTTAGTTGGCTGGACACACACCGGCAAATAGAAATCTTGAATACCATCTTGTACACTGTGTGACAGCCTTTCTCAACTTTTTTATCCCAGAACAACCCTGGAAATAATTTTCATGTCCCAGGGAACCCCTAAGACATGAGATTAGTTCATTAGGGCTCATTGGGGTAAAAAAACTTGCTCTGCCAAGTGGGGTTTGACCTTGACCTACTGTATGCAGGTACCAATAAATAGGAGGTCCGCTAGCCACAGCTCGAGGAACCCCTAGGTCAATGTTTCTCAACTCCAGTCCTCAAGGCGCCCCAACAGGTCATGTTTTCAGAAAAAAAACGTGACCTGTTGGGGCCCCTTGAGGACTCGAGTTGAGAAACACTGCCCTAGGTACTCCTGGAGAAACACTAGGGTCCCAGCTGACCCGGGTTTAGAATGGCTGCTCTAAGGGCTGTGGCAGTAGAAACAATAGAAGACATTCAGACGGCTGAACTCCAAATCGCCCTGTCAGACATTGACATAGAGAGGGAAGAGAAGGTTGATGCATTTTGCGCTATCAGTGCTAACTCATAACCTCCAAGGGCTGTGGCACAGCCAAGTAATTACCAAACACTTCTAAGATTTTGAAAGCTATTCTGTTTGAACCCTAGAATCCTTGCCTTATCACTTATCTCACTGCTACAAACACCAGACACCTGACTTAGGGTAGCTTGCCACCACCTGCAGTTCTTCAGCTGAGTGGGCTGTCAGGCAACAATGCACACACACGCTCTGTCTGGCAAATACAATAGCTTACACACTTGGACACTAATGCAATCAGCAGCCACACTATTTAATTCCATACAGATTAACAATGATTTTATACAGAGCATACAGACAGTGGTAACAGAATGCACCAATCTCTCTAGAGTTATAAATCCTTAGCGTAGCCCACAGAAGTCCATTTAGTCATTCTGTAGGTAGGTACCAGACTACAGTAGTAGGAGACAAAGACCATCTGTCTTGCTGCCCTTCACTTGTTGTTTTTCTGCTGTTGCTGCATTCTCCTCCAGCCAGCAGGGGGAGTGCTAAGTACTCCAAGCCTAAAAACTTTGATACCGAACACTCGGACTTCTGGGAGACATAGCTCGATGCGGTGGCCATATTAAGTGGTGGTAGCCATCTAAACTACAAATCCCTATGGCCGGTGCTTGGCAGGTGGAGCCAGGAGGGGTTTATAATTTTAGCCCCGGGAAAAGCATGCTCTCTTGCCGCTGTGGGGATCTGAGCATAACAGACCTTTTGGAACGAGCCACTCGAGAAGGCCTGAGATTAGGCCTCAGTTTCAGGGTTTGGAAGTGCTACCATTTAAGCCCACATTTTCTTTCTCCCAATTGTTAAAGAGGAGCTCCAGTCTTCTGTGTAAAAATTAAAAGTCAGCAGCTAAAAAACTGTAGCTGCTGTCTTTTAATAAACAGTCACTCACATGTGCTACGAACCAGCGATGGGCTCACCCCAGTCATTCTCGCCTCCGGTCATCTTGTCCCTGACGCTAGCATGTTAACTGTGGGCACCCGGCTGTGACAGCGTGTGACTTCACGTCCGGGTGCCCACTGTGAATGCACGAGCAGTGCTGCTCTTGTGAATGGCCCTGTAGTCTTCTGGGACCTGTCACATGTCCCAGAAGACTGCGGGGAGGGAGCCTAGGCGATTGGAGGGGAAGTGGGAGCCGGGTACCTGCCAAAATCAGGTACCCGCTACCCAAAGGTGCCATTTCTCACCCAGGAGCAGGGGAGGAGGCCCTCAAAGCAGAACTTCCCCTTTTGGGTGGAGCTCCGCTTTAACTACCCGGTGCACTGAATTGTGTGAACATAAATGTTGTTGGCTTGCCTTTGTCTAATAACCATCTTTATAAAAAAATAACCTATAAGTTCTCTTTTATACATGGTCCTGTTGCTTCACTTTAGTAGCCTGGTCTGTCAGTAGGGTTGAGGCCCTTGCAAGGTTGTGGTGAAGAACAGAGGACCCATTTTAACCAGTGGCTTCTTCAGAGGTAGTGCTACAATTTTAAAAATCCTTAAGCAGACAGTGCATATAAAAATGGACAAAGGTAAAATTACAAAAATACAAGAAAGAAAAGAGGCATACAGAAATTCAAACATATGCTATAGAATAAAAAACCGAGAGAAAAAAAGGATGCGGAACAGATTTTTTTTCATTTGGCTGCCTTAACTTCTTAAAAACCAGCCGCCGCAGTTATACTGCAGCAGGTTGGCTCTCCTGGGCGAATCCTGTATGTCGGCCGCTTTTAGAGCTGTAGGGGGCACTCGGAGCCGATGCACGTGGCCGGCAGTCGCGATGCCCGACGGCCACCCGTGATCGCTCCTGACAGAGACAGAACTGAGATTTGTCAATGTAAACAGACAGATCTCCGTTCTGTCAGGGTAGGATAGACAGATCTGCTGCTCCTAAAGATTAGGAACAGCCAACAGCCTCCTCCTCCAATCAGTCCCATCCCCCCACAGTTAGAACACACATGAGGGAACACATTTAACCCTTTGATCGTCCCCTAGTGTTAACCCCTTCCCTGCCAGTGACATTTACACAGTAATCAATGGCTATTTTAAGCTCTGATCACTGTCAATGGTCCTAAAAAAGTGTCAAAAGTGTCCAATCTGTCTGCCGCAATGTCGCAGTCCCGCTAAAAATCGACGATCGCCGTCATTACTAGTAAAAAATAAATTAATAATAAAAAGGTCATAAATTTATCCCCTATTTTGTAAACGCTATAACTTTTGTATAAACCAATCAATATACGCTTATTGCGTTTTTTCTACCAAAAATATGTAAAAGAATATACAGTGGGGACGGAAAATATTCAGACCCCCTTAACTTTTTCACTCTTTGTTATATTGCAGCCATTTTCTAAACATCATTCAAGTTCTTTTTTTTTCCTTATTAATGTACACACAGCACCCCATATTGACAGAAAAACGCAGAATTGTTGAAATTTTTGCAGATTTATTAAAAAAGAAAAACTGAAATATCACATGGTCCTAAGTATTCAGAGCCTTTGCTCAGTATTTAGTAGAAGCACCCTTTTGATCTAATACAGCCATTAATCTTTTTCGGAAAGATGCAACAAGTTTTTCACATCTGGATCCTCTGCCATTCCTCCTTGCAGATCCTCTCCAGTCCTCTCAGGTTGGATGGTAAACGTTGGTGGACAGCCATTTTTAGGTCTCTCCAGAGATGCTCAATTGGGTTTAAGTCAGGGCTCTGGCTGGGCCATTCAAGAACAGTCACAGAGTTGTTGTGAAGCCACTCCTTCATTATTTTAGCTGTGTGCTTAGGGTCATTGTCTTGTTGGAAGGTAAACCTTCGGCCCAGTCTGAGGTCCTGAGCACTCTGGAGAAAGTTAGAGTCCAGGATATCCCTGTACTTGGCCGCATTCAGCTTTCGCTCGATTGCAACCAGTCATCCTGTCCCTGCAGCTGAACAACACCCCCACAGCATGATGCTGCCACCACCACGCTTCACTGTTGGGACTGTATTGGACAGGTGATGAGCAGTGCCTGGTTTTCTCCACACATACCGCTTAGAATTAAGGCCAAAAAGTTCTATCTTGGTCTCATCAGACCAGAGAATCTTATTTCTCACCATCCTGGAGTCCTTCAGGTGTTTTTTAGCAAACTCCATGCGGGTTTTCACTGAGGAGAGGCTTCTGTCGGGCCACTCTGCCATAAAGCCCCGACTGGTGGAGGGCTGCAGTGATGGTTGACTTTCTACAACTTTCTCCCATCTCCCAACTGCATCTCTGGAGCTCAGCCACAGTGATCTTTGGGTTCTTTATTACCTCTCTCACCAAGGCTCTTCTCCCCCAATAGCTCAGTTTGGCCAGACGGCCAGCTCTAGGAAGGGTTCTGGTCGTCCCAAACGTCTTCCATTTAAGGATTATGGAGGCCACTGTGCTCTTAGGAACCTTAAGTGCAGCAGAAAATTTTTTTGTAACCTTGGCCAGATCTGTGCCTTGCCACAATTCTGTCTCTGAGCTCTTCAGACAGTTCCTTTCACCTCATGATTCTCATTTGCTCTGACATGCACTGTGAGCTGTAAGGTCTTATATAGACAGGTGTTCTTAGGAGTCCTTTGGTTTCAGTCTTATGGAAAGCACTCTCCTTTACATTTGAGCCTTGATGAAGGAGAGCATTGGCCCCCAAACTGTGTTGGTTACCTGTCTCTGTTCTAGCTGTCACATTGTCAGCTACAATAAATAAGGACCCTTAAAGCGGTATTAAACGCCAAACCTAAAATGTAATATATTGCATCCTACCAATTATTAGATGTGGTGCTGCATTTATTTTCGTATTAGTTACCATTTGGCACTCTTTTAGAGGATTTTTTTTAGGCTTACATCAGCTAAACTCAATATCAGACCTTTCTCTCGCATCTGAAGGTCGGGACCTAATGGCAATCTGCTGTAGCCTGGTGAACGACATACCTTGCTTTAGAATGCATCTGGCTGCTATCCCTCCATAAGTTGTTATGCTGTTTCCACACCCCCTAGCAGGGGGACAGCCAAGTTACCCTAAGTCTACAGACTGACAAGCTTTTGGGGTACTGGGGGAATGTAGTCCAAGGCAATAGCCATGTTACAGGGTGAAAGCTACTCTAAACTACAAATCCCAATGGTCTGTGAAGCAGGAGGAACCAGGGGAAGCCTTTTATAGTCTCTGCCCAGGAAAAGCCCACGCTCCTGGAGCTGCAGGAGTCGAGCAGTGCAAACCTATTGGAATGAGCAGATCCATGTAGAGGCCGAAACTAACTGGGTTCAAAATGTTCTTGTGCAACCCACTGATCGGGTTGGTTAACGTGAAGTTGCTGCATTCACCACATCTACTGTTCCACCTGCAGTCTAAAGACCTATTATTTCCGCCAGACCAGCTGAACTGCCAAGCAAGTCACCACTAATACGAACACCATCTTGGAGTCTGCTTGCAAAGGGGGCCCCCTTTTCATCGCAAGACTACAGCATCTCTTGAGGAGTTGGTGAGCGGCCCACCGACCCACCTGAACTTAACATCTGATGGACCGCTGAGAGACAAACATTGACTACTTCCCCACTCTCTTGTATAATAAGATCATTGCTGCTGTTGTCCTTACTACCTGGCTTCATTCCCACTCTTAAAGCCTGTTAGGTACTCAGGGTGGTATTTCTACTGTTCATGCTGATCTGGGCTATCACATAATATTTGTTGTTTTATTTTTGTGTGCCTCTTTCATGATTTTTGCTTACCCAGAGTGTTGAATTGTGAAAGGTTAACTGACTTTGATTGTATTTGTTACAAAAACCCATCTTCCCAATTAATAGATGGGAACGGTTTACTCCTTTTATGTCTCTTGCTCCTTAGACCAACTGAGTATAGAGTGTTTCAATAACGAGCACTGTCACCACTTCAATAACGGGCACTGTCACCACTTCAATAACGGGCACTGTCACCACTTCAATAATGGTCACTGTCACCACTTCAATAACGGGCACTGTCACCACTTCAATAACGGGCACTGTTACCACTTCAATAACGGGCACTGTCACCACTTCAATAACGGCACTGTTACCACTTCAATAACGAGCACTGTCACCACTTCAGTAACGAGCACTGTCATCACTTCAATAACGGGCACTGTACCCCCTTCCTGCCCAGGCCAATTTTCAGCTTTTAGCGCTCTCATACTTTGAATGACATCTGCGCGGTCATGCAACGCTGTATCCAAACAACATTGATACAATTTTTTTACAGATAAAGCTTTCTTTTGATGGTATTTAATCACAATTGTTTTTTATTATTTGCTAAACAAATAAAAAAAGCCGTTAAGTTTTGAGAAAGAAAAAGGTTTCCTTTGTCTCTGTTATAAAATTTAGTAAATAAGTACGTTTTCTCCTTCACTGATGATGCTGCACTATTGTGCACTGATGAGGTGGCACTGATGAGGTGGCACTAATATGCAGCACTGATGGGCACTGATAGATGACACTGATATGCAGCACTGATAGGCGGCATTGATATGCAGCACTGATGGGCATTGATAGGTGGCACTGAAGGGCAGCCTTTATGGGCACTGACAGGCGGAAATGATGGGCACTGATAGGTGGCAATGATGGGCACTGATAGACAGCACTGATGAGGGGCAATGACAGGCATCACTGATGGGCACTAGTGGGCATCACTGGTGAGCAGGTGAGCACTAGTGGGCATCGCTGATTGGGCTGCACTGATAATCACTGCACTGGATATCAGTGCAGATCCCCCCCTGTCAGGAGAGTCGCTTATCGGCTCTCCTTTACTCATGCCCTGTCAGTGCTTGGACACAGCTGATCACATGGTAAACAACCTACGTCATAGGCTCTTTACCATCATCGTCACTCGTCCAGTGGCTTGTTCTGAAGGACGTCATATGAAGTTCAGTCAGAACGGGAGAGCCACCGCCAAAATTCACTGCCAAAATTGACACTGATGGCCGTGTCATTCATTCACACAGCTCTGTCTGTGAATGAACTACAAGTCCAGGCATCCTTTGCAGCTGTGGGCTTGTAGTTCTCAATTAACTACCACAGCGCAGTGGAGCACCGTGATAGGTCGTTGATTCTTCCTGTCAGTATATCTGCTTTCCCGTACAGGGTGTATGGGCACACAGATACACTGACAGATCTGCAGGAGACCTGCATGGAATCAGCGATCTGCTGATCGCTGGTGCAATGCTTTCCAGGCTGCTGCAACAAAAAATAATAAATGCACATTTTTTTTACCTGCAAAAAATGTGCATTTATTATTTTTTCAAAAAAGTCAACTTATCCTTTAAGGAGTTAGTGTGTGTGACAGACCTAGCCGGGAGAGAGACTTTTGGAGGGGACGGAATGCTAGCCTCTTGCCGATCAATCGTGGGCCCTGGCATTTGGGGGAACGGTGCTCTTTGTGAGCTGTATGCCTGGGGACCCTTGAGGTGGTATTACTGTGGATTCAGGTCCTGGTTCCCCAGGACCGACAGACTCTGGGGACCCTGGATTTGCCATATTGGAATATTGACTGATTCATACCATTGGGACTCCTACTGTTAAATGCTAATGTCATCAATTCCAGCTACCTGTCTGTTGTCTGCTAAAATGTGTATTGTAAATAAGTCTCTAGTATGGGATCTAAGAGTCATTAGATCCCCATTGTTGTTTGTGTTAATTAGCTCTGCTATTGTGATAATGTTTATTGGGGGTTCTAAGCTACAAGACGGCCAGTCTGGCCTAAAGGTCATGTCTGAGTCATCTAAGCTGTCTAAAGGGATTAGTTAATTAGCCCATGTTAATTAGGGTAATTAGGTTACAGGTGTATGTTCAGAGTAATATGAGCCGGAGGTATGCACCTCCACTGTTAGTGTATAAAAGAGCCTGTATTTTTAAATAAAAGAGATTCCTGGTTGAACTTACATACAGCCTGCCTGGTGTTTGTTCCGAGCTATCACAACTGGGTTAGAACGGCACATAGCTGTAGTTCTAATCCCGGAGCATCGGATGACCGAGCAATCAGATGTTGCGATCTGCAATCTGATTCTATAGCAGCAGAGGAGTGTCGGGAGAGTGGAACCGAGCGAGCAAAGGGGCTCGTTACAGTGTGTATTTATCCTGAAAAGGGAAATGCCGCTCACCAAGCTTCCGGACCTCATGTAGTTGCTCCCACTCTATAAAACTGGATTCAGGTGCAGGCTCTGCGCAAGTCTATGGAGACGAAAAGATCCTGGACTGCCGTACTCCGAAAAAAGGCATCTTTATTATTAAACTTTAAAAATCCAACATGCAGTCACCTCTATGGGGACAATACAAAGAGTCAGTAGGGTTGAGGCCTGTAAAAGTCAGTGGCAAAGAACAGAAAACCCATCTTTTCCAGTGGCTCCTTCGAGGTAGCACTACACTACTTTCTTAAAGAGGAAGTAAAGCCTGGTGGGTTTTACTTCCTCTTTATTTCCCTGCAAAGGTAAAGCATACTGGGGTCATATGCATCGCATAGTACCCCATTATGTGTCACTTACCTGAAAACGAAGCCTGCAATGTCACCGCTGTCCCCACTAGCAGTGAGCAACCATCTTCACCCCTCTTCCTTCCGGGGGCCGCGAACTCCGGCTCTGTGACTGGCTGCAGTAGTGTGACGTCTCTCCCGCGCATGCGCGTTGAAGCCGCCAGTCATGGCATGACCCCAATTAGAAACGGCACGATGTGCCCTTTCTAAAGTGTGCATGCGCCGATGACTATGGCGCATGCGCCAATGACTATGGCGCATGCGCCGTAGTCATCGGCGCAAGACTTTTTGGTAAATATCTCCTAAACCATGGAAAGTAGAACACTATATTTACCTGAACAAATCACCCTGCTATATGATATTGACATTTCATGCCAATATAACTTTTATCTTTATGGCAGCTGTGAACCTCAAAAGGTGTTATTTCAACTACTGTTGTTGTGACAGAATGGCAAATCACATGTGTGCTATTTGAGTCTCTGCACGATCCATCCCTGCCAACTCCCTTGGTATATTGGGGCCCTCAATCCAAGGAGCCACACAACAGACACAAAGGGTGAAGAATTGGCAGATTGTCTGGTTTTTATTGGTGTATTGACATCCAGCTGTGTTTCTCCATGCCTACATTGTTTTGCAATAAAAACATTATTACTAGAAATAACATGTTCTAGTGCAAAACCATCTCATACTCAGGTATCTGTTGACAGCTCCGATGCTGTAAAGTGACCTCTGGCACACATGGAGGAGGGTACATACTGATGTCACCACGCTGGTTCACTAGGAGGACGGGCTTCCGATTGTATCTGCCGTCCGACACCGTTTTTTATCATGCGAGTTTTCAACCTATTTGATGTAAGTGCAATACTTCTCTTTTTTTTTTAAATAAATTACTAGACTGTATTACGCTATGGTCAGTTTTTTCCTTCTGGGTCATTTGCTGTAAATACTTAGGGATGGAGGTCTTTGGAGAGGTTCCGGCAGTCAGAGGCGGCTCTCTAATTAGGCAAATTAGGCGGTCGCCTAAGGCCTCGCACTCACAGGGGCCTCACGGCCGCCTAATTTGCCTGTTCTCAATCACTGAAGTTGACGCCGGTGGCTCTGCCTACCCCCACTGGGACTTTGTGGCTTAGGAGCTGACGGACAAATCAGATACTGCCCACAGCCTGAGGAATAACGGCCTCATCACGGAGCGTCCCAGTCCGTGGGGCCTCATGTGTAAGTTTTGCCTAAGGCCTCACAAAGCCTAGAGCCGCCTCTGCCGGCAGTGTTCCCCTGCCGCCCACTATGTTAGGTATCCATGCACCTGAATGGTTAATTTCCATATTCAGGTTCTGCTGATCCTTGACACCCTTAGGTGTCCATGAGATCAGGCAGCACAGCCGTTTGACATGTCATCCCCTTCAGGGATGAGCCGTGACTGTATTACATCCATTACTGACTCTGTATCCAATACTCGGGAGCTGCGATGCGCCCTGTGTGTCCCCCCTGCCCCCCTCCCCCCCGCTCCATTTCGTGTGCGGGAGGGAATGCACTCTGTTGCCTCTAGGGGGATTGGGCGGGCGCCCACGGTGCATCGGCGTCAAACCCCCCCCGCTCCACGTCGGATGCCACACTGGCGTCACGCCGTGGTGCTCGAGTTCCTCCAGTTAGCCAGTCAGATGGGGAGTGCGAACGCTGTTCACTGACGCAGTCTGCCGTCAGGACCAGAGCCCCTCCCCTTTTTCTGCCGTGCTCGGGTGACGCTGGTGTACGCGGCCAGCGTGCACGTGGTGTTTGGCGGGTATATCTGGTCTCCCCCGACACAGCGTGGGCGCCTCTGCTCCGAGATGGTTCATTATTACTTCCTATCTACAGTGCCTTTCCTCCTGCCTGGGATACATGTAAGCCCATATATTGTCACTTTCTGCCATCCTTGTGGCTGGTTGAAATTGGTCTTGCCTTTGCTGTTTGTTTTAAATTTTCTTTTTTACTTGTATTATATAGCACAGTCCACGATGGTTGGATGTAGATACTTGTGATACCTTTATTACATTTATTTATTTTTCTTTTGGCATAGACTCCCACATTTCACCATGCTCTTTAGAGAGACAGTATTGGTCCTTTTACCCACATCAAATCTGACACATTGCTTCAATTAATTTCTCCCCAGGCAGATTATACTGGCACTTCTCTTTGATATCCTATCCATGTCGGTTCTGGGGTTCCCGCGCTGTTTCTCCGGGGGGGACTCTGTGTATCTGGCTCGCCAGCGCGCATGCCGCTGCACCTCAGCTCCCGGGAGAGATGCCTGTTGGTCTTGGCTCTGTACTTGTCATGTCCTACCGCATTACTCACATGTAAGTGTTTTAGGGTGAATCAACCCCTTTTTCGCTGTGAGTATGCGCTACCAGTTAAACTCACTTTTTGTTGCATTACTTTTGTAGAAATCCCTGACCATCTGGCCCCTGATGAGTGTATTCCACACGAAACGCGTCGGACATTTGGGACACCAACATATGTTTACATTGCAACATCTGAAGAATAATCATTATGGTTTTTACATATTATTTGTTTTTCTTGTTGTGCTGTGGTATTGTTATTTGTATATTTTATGCACTCTTTGTACATGTACTAAATCGCTCAACGACACTACCATGTGGCGCCAAGTTGATTGTATCCTTGATGCCGATCGCTTATGCACAAATACATGTGCTGTGATTTTGGAATGATATTTATCACAATGTCTTTCTTTACATGATGTGGTCCTGTCTAGAATTGTTTTTATGCATGTTACTTGACCAATAAAATTGCACTGTTACCCCTGGTACCTGCATTTCTTCCATGACCTCATTTAAAGTCCCAACTCTTATTAATTTGCTGTAAATACGGACACGGATTTTATAGGGGGAGATCCACAGCCATCCAGCCTGCCTGTCAGGGTTTCCGATCTGGTCATCAATTGCAAGCTCTAGGCTGTGGCTGGGTTATAGCCAAACACCCTTTGTGCTTGCCATCTGGTAAGCAGATCTTTATTATGGTGATTGGGCACTTTTCACTAGTTTG
The DNA here is from genome assembly GCA_037952925.1 of Lithobates clamitans. NCBI lineage: Eukaryota > Metazoa > Chordata > Amphibia > Anura > Ranidae > Lithobates > Lithobates clamitans. The sequence goes on from JBBGZY010000940.1 coordinate 4,056,882, forward strand.
AAGTCACTGTGGTGCCATTATGAAGAGGATTCATTTTCTCAAATATGGACTTCTAATATGGTTTATTCATTTTAAATATATATTTTTTATTTATTGGGACTTTTAGCGCAGCTTCTTTCTTTTTTCTTATTCTATCTATTGTGTTTATCCTACATCATGCTGCTGCTTTCACAACATTTTTTTATATGTTATATTTATGTTATTTTTTGATATAATTTACATCAATCCTAGTGCGGTTTTCTTCTTTTTTTGTTCCATATGGATGTGCTAGAGTGAGGATTTTGTAAGGGAAACTATCAGTGCAGGTAAATTTGGGCAGGTCTATGCTTCAGGCTAGGCCTGCTTGTTTTGATCTGGGGACAAGGGAGTGGTTAGTGCAGCAGTGGGTGTGACCCACCTGTGCTTTAGTTCTGAGGCGCCTCCCCTGCTTCCAGGAAGAATGATCTGAAAGAGGGGCAGGGCCTAGGACTGGAGTGGCAGGCAACTCATATGAGGAGCTCTGACCAATCCCCAACTGGAAATGGCAGGGGGCAGACCTTCCATATAATCTGGGGTAACAGCCCACTGGGGGAGGAGTTGTTGGCCGGGAGACGTGGAGAAAGGAGTACTAGGCAGCAGCAGAGGCCCCATCCCCATCTGGGGGGGGGGGTGTGAGGCCTAGGGGAGGAGCCCGGGAGAGCTGGGAGGGAGCTTCATCTTACACGGTCATGGATGAAGTGTTCTAGAACAGAGGGGCTGGAGAAGCTGCCGGAACGTATGTCCAGTTAAAGCTCTCCATCATGGATTCGGGGCAGGAGAAGGTCGCTGAGTGGACCACAGTGGAGTTCTGGATCAGGCATGCCAGGGGAGCTGGGTGCAAGGCCAGAGAGACTGTGGGGAGAGTGTCAAATTGATGCGGCCTGAGGGCACAGGATTTGCAGGCCAGATTAGCTGGGAGCAGTAGTCAACCAATCAGCACATGCTACTAAATTACTAGGCCGTCGGGAGAGGTATTGCAGACCTCTGGCCTACTAACAGTGCAACCAATTTTAGCCAGCAACTGAGACTGTTCAGAGTAGGGTTGCCACCTTTTTCTTCAAGTCAAACCCGAACACTTTAGCGACACACAGCAATTTTTTTTGTAGTATAAACTATACATATATTTTGCTATTAAATAACATTTCTAATCATATGGAGTTAATTAGAAGAGTCCTGTACATCAGAGTCCACATAGTTCCCCTTTTACATCTGAACTCGCAAAGTTCCCTTTCACTGTAAGGGGGGACTCTGCAGACTCTGATGTAAGGGAGAACTCTGGGGACTCTAACAATAAGGGATGCTCTGGGAACCCTGATTTAAGGGGGAACACTGAGAACTCTGATGTACAGAGAGGACTCTGAAGGGGGAACACTGTGGTCTCTGGTGTAAAGGGGAACTCTGATGTAAGGCATGCTCTGAGAACCCTGTATTACCTTAGTGTACTCATTTAAAGGCAGAAGATAGAAGGGGGGAGACTACAGTCACAGACAGAGATGGATGATGAGCTCACTCACCCCCTGGCAGTCAGCACCTCTCAGATGTATCTGAGGCTACTTTCCTTTTTTAAGGAGTGTGGGCAGACACAGAGAGGTAGGGCTGGGAGGTGCAGATCCAGCCCTCTCTCCTCTCCTGTCTGTGTGTGTGTTTGGGGGGGGTTGTTAGTGTTGGCTTTGGGCAGCATGAAAGAGAGTGTAACATACACTCTCAGCTTAGACAACTGCAGCCAGCAACCCTGCTGGGAAGCCATAGTCAAGTCTGAATAATGTCTCCGGGTTTCAGGAAGTCTGAAACCCAGACAAATGATTACAAACCCGAACGGTGAATCCCGGACAGGTGGCAACCCTAGTTCAGAGTAGTCTCTTTTGTCAAAAGAGGATGATGTGATAGGAAGAGTAATGATCTACGGTGGAAGTTTGTGCAGGGGGGTGGAAGTCCTGGGAGCAAGAGTCTGCAGGAGATACTCAGTGGAGGAGAAAAAATCTGCATGGTGGTATGTAGGGGAAGCGCCTGTAGAACCCAGAGTTGCCCTTTAAAGCTGAACTCCAGGAATAATCTTTTCATTCAATTGATTTTTATTATTTTTGAAAGCAGTAAGTACAGAGCTATTTATAGACAATATAGAGGTACCATGGTAGCAATTGAGGGGAGCTAATTCTCATAAGTCTAATGCCACGTACACTTGAGCGGACTTTTTGACCGGACTGGTTCTGACGGACTATACGACGTACTTCCAACGACTTTCCAAATGAACGGATTGCCTACACACGATCACACCAAAGTTTGACGGATTCGTACGTGATAACGTACGACCGGACTAAAATAAGGAAGTTGATAGCCAGTAGCTAATAGTTGCCCTAGCATCGGTTTTCGTCCGTCGGACTAGCATACAGACGAGCGGACTTTTCGATAGGAACTGGGTCCGGCGGAGTTCCGACGTAAAGATTTGAAGCATGTTCCAAATCTAAAGTCCGTCAGATTTTCGACCGAAAAAGTCCGCTGCAGGTCCGATGAAGCCCACACACGGTCGAATTGTCCGCCGGACTCGGTCTGTCGGACCAGTCCGGTCGAGAAATCCGCTCGTGTGTACGTGGCATAAGAATCGGCAGTTGAAATCTGATTGCCTAAATTTTGAGACCCATGGATTTTGTGGAAATTGCAAATTGTATCGGTAAGTTTTCCAGTTAACTTGTCATTAGTAAGCATCTAATGAACTTTGGATTTCACTGCCGCTAAAGAATGAGAATCCGACAGCTAAGCTTTAGCTATAATTTGTTTAGTAAAAATTTTAAAATGTGAGTTGTTAATTTAAATTAGCGTTTGAAGAGCCTATCTGCATTCAAGCTTAGCAGCGCCTCTCCAGGAAGCATTGGGATATCAACTCCGAAAAGAACTTATCGTAGAACCAGGTCCATAAAGTATGAACAGTTGGGAAGGTCCACCATATGTGGAGATAAGTGCCTGGTTCTGAGTAGTCGTGGAAGCAGGTCCCTACATCTTCTGGAGTATAAGGTGAGACTCGAGTCGGGACTAGGTACCAACGGTACAATAACTTATAGTTAGTTTCAATTGCAAGTACGTTTTGGGAACACAATATAGTGGTCTCCCAGATTTTCTGCCATTGCTGTGACTTTTAGGAATGATCTTATTGCATACCTTAATTGGTCCAGCTTGAGGAAGCTGACATTCATGGTAGTACTTTGTGCTACCACAGTGATATCAGTGATCTTCTGGGTCCTGTGCAAGCAGCTTCCCATCTGCACATTGACCACAGGGGATACTTGTTCAGCACTGCCACCATTCATACAAGGCCTTGTAATGTTTTCTTTCAATACAAGGCATTCTATGACTGGGCAATGTGGAGATGATGATGTCACACCTCTTCTCTACCTCCACAATCAAAGAACACCTTGTATTCTTTGAAAAATATTCTAGGAATGGTGGCAATGTCAAGTGAGCAGCCCTCTGTGGTCAGTATGCAGAGGAAAAGTCGCTTGCACAGAACACCAGGCCTGGAAGATCACCAACTAGCACAGTGATATTCTAGGTTCTCCAGTGGTCCATCATGTATGAGATATACATACTAAGTCTGCGTAGCCCTCTTTTGAGGGTAGGAGAAATGATCCTCCCCAAACAGGATATTGCACTAAACCTGTATGTAAATAAGAGAACCAGAATCCTTGCTAAGTGGAAGAGTGGGTTTAATGGGAAAGTTGGCAGTACTTCCACCCAGGGCAGGGCCTCTTTGAACTGAGGGAATTCCCTTACTAGGAAATTAACTGGAAATCGAATCAAAGTAATTGGGAGAAGAGGAACTAATGCAACAAGCATATAACATTAATCAGAAATAGATACAGTGCCTTGAAAAAGTATTCATACCCCTTGAAAATGTCTACATTTTGTCATGTTACAACCAAAAATGTACACACAAAGTGGCACATAATTGTGAAGTGGAAGGAAAATAGTAAATCGTTTTCATCATTTTTTTTTCAAATAAATATGTGAAAAGTGTGGCGTGCATTTGTATTCAGACCCTCTGAGTCAATACTTTGTAGAACCACCTTTCACTGCAATTACAGCTACAAGCCTTTTTGGGGATGTCTCTACCAGCTTTGCACATCTAGAGAGTGACATTTTTGCCCATTTTTCTTTGCAAAATAGCTCAAGCTCTGTCAGATTGGATGGAGAGCGTCTGAACAGAAATTTTCAAATCTTGCCACAGATTCACAATTGGATTTAGGTCTGGACTTTGACTGGGCCATTCTAACACATGAATATGCTTTGATCTAAACCATTCCATTGTAGCTCTGGCTGTATGTTTAGGGTCATTGTCCTGCTAGAAGGTGAACCTCCACCCCAGTCTCAAGTCTTTTGTAGACTCTAATGCCCCGTACACACGAGCGGAATGTCTGACAGAAAAAGTCAGATGGAAGTTTTTCATCATCTATTCCGATCGTGTGTAGGCCTCATCGGACTACTTTTTTCGAAAATTCTGACGGACCTAAAAATGGAACATGTTCTAAATATTTCCGACGGAACCAATTTCTATCGGGAAAACCGATCGATCTTCTGTATGCTGTTCCAACGGACCAAAAACGACGCATGCTGTTGAGCAAGTACGAGACGGAAGCTATTGGCTACTGGCTATTGAACTTCCTTTTTCTAGTCCCGTTGTAAGTGTTGTAAGTCACTGCATTCTGGACGGTCGGACAGTGTATAGGCAAGACCACTTGAATGGAATTCCGTCTAAGTTCCGTCAGAGAAACCTTCAAAGTTTATTCCAACGGCAAAACCGCTCGTGTGTACACAACATGTACATGGCTCCATCCATCTTTCCATCAACTCTGACCAGCTTCCCTGTCCCTGCTCAAGAAAAGCATCCCCACAACATGATGCTGCCACCACCATGTTTCACGGTGGGAATGGTGTGTTCAGGGTGATGTGCAGTGTTAGTTTTCCGCCACACATAGCGTTTTGCTTTTAGGCCAAAAAGTTAAATTTTGGTCTCATCTGACCAGAGCACCTTCTTCTGCATGTTTGCTGTGTCCCCCACATGACTTCTTGCAAACTACAAATGGGACTTCTTAAGGCTCTCTTTTAACAATGACTTTCTTCTTGCCACTCTTCCATAAAGGCCAGATTTGTGGAGAGCACGACTAATAGTTGTCCTGTGGACAGATTCTCCCACCTGAGCTGTGGATCTTTGCAGCTCCTCCAGAGTTACCATGAGCATCTCTATGGCGGCACATGCAGATGCAGCGGCTGGGTACTCTGTACAGCAGTGTGAGAGGAGGACTGTTTGCTATGAGCGAGAGGAGCTGCTGGTTATTTGCTGTAGGCAGGAAAATGCTGTGTGTACTATGGAAGGCCAGGACTACACTTTAGTGCAGTGGTTCTCAACTCCTGTCCTCGGGACCCACTAACAGACCATGTTTGCAGGATAACTGAAATACATCACAGGTGATATCATTTGCTGCTCAGTGATTGCAGTATTCTAGTCTGCATCTCTCTAAGGCAGTGTTTCTCAACTCCAGTCCTCAAGGCGCCCCAACAGGTCATGTTTTCAGTCTTACCATTATTTTGCACAGGTGATTTGATCAGTTTCACTGCCTTAGTAATTACCACAGCTGTTTCATCTGAGGGAAATCCTGAAAACATGACCTGTTGGTGCGCCTTGAGGACTGGAGTTGAGAAACACTGCTCTAAGGTAATACTTAAATTCTAGCCTGTTAGTGGGTCCTGAGGACTGGAGTTGAGAACCACTGCTTTAGTGCCTTTGGTCTCATGTCCTGCCCCACTATGTGCCCTGCTAGGAGCTTTGCCAGAGATTCCGCACTTTGGGAAGTGTGCTGAGACTGCAATCGATGCCATGGCAGCTGCTGCAGGGCTGACAGGAAAACAAGAAAAGCACTGGAGGAAAAGCAAGCAAGCTAAGCAGTGGAGGTGCAGCACACTAAAACTTCCCCTGGAGAGCTCATGTTTAGCTAAGTGTGCTGGGGCTGCCTCTAAAGCACCCAAAGGAATTATTGGAGGTGCTGATGTTTTTCTTGGGAGACACTGGAGGAAACGGAGGTACAGGAAACAGAAACGGGGTAAGAGAGCAGGTATAAGATTAAGACTAGGAGCTTGCCCATATAGACCTGTGTTGCCAAGTCTAAAGATCACTTTTAAACAAGATGGACGAGTCTCTGGAAAGACTAAAAGGAGGTGGTCTGTGTGTGTATATGTTAACAATAAATGGAGTACAACTATCAATATTGTCGGGACATACTGTTCACCTGATTTGGAATATCTTATGCTAAAATGTAGACCTTTTTTTATACCAAGAGAATGATATAATTGTGGCTGTGTACATATCTCTACAGGTTAATTCTAAGCTGGCTCTGGAGGAATTATATGATGCTATTAGCACTCAGCTGAATGCACATCCAGAGGGGGTTGTGATTGTGGTTGGCGATTTCAACCATGTGGAGCTAGAAATGGTTCTTCCTAAATTTTATAAGAATGTGCACTTTCCAACAAGGGAGAACAATATTTTAGATCAGGTATATACAAATGTTTCCAGTGCATATAAAGCTACTTTGTTGCCACGTCTTGGTCTATCAGATCATACCTCTTTAATGATGATCCCATGTTATAAGCCTCTTGTTTGCAGAACAAAACCAGATATTAAGACTATACAGGTTTGGAGCGAGGAGTCAAATTCACTCCTGCAAGAGTGCTTTGAGTCAACTGATTGGAATATATTTGCACAGGATGCAGAGGAATATGCTTCATCTGTTCTATCTTATATTCGCTTTTGTATGGAGATGTTCCTAGTTACAAAAACTATTAAGGTATTCCCAAACCAAAAGCCTTGGTTGGATGGTAAAGTAAGGGCTCAGCTTAGAGCAAGGGATGTGGCCTTTAGATCGGGCGACCCTATTGCCGCGTACACACGAGCGGACTTTACGGCAGACTTTGTCCGGCGTACTTTTCGACGGACTTTCCAAATGAACGGACTCGCCTACACACAATCAACCAAAGTCCGATGGATTCGTATGTGATGACGTACGATAGGACTAAAACAAGGAAGTTCATAACCAGTAGCCAATAGCTGCCCTAGCGTCGGTTTTTGTCCGTCGGACTAGCATACAGACGAGCGGACTTTTCGTCCGGACTCGAGTCCGTCACATAGATTTGAAACATGATTCAAATCTAAGTCCGTCAAACTTTAGAGAAAAAAAAGTCAGCTGGAGCCCACACACCATCGAATTGTCCGACGGACTCCGGTACGCCGGACCAAGTATGCCGGAAAGTCCGCTCGTGTGTACGTGGCATTAGGCTTATAGGAAAGCTCGGAATGAATTAAAGAAAGGCATTAAGAAGGCTAAGCTTAGATATAAACAGCGCCTTGAATCTTATTTTGAAAATCAAAATTCTTGTAGCATGTGGAAGGGGATTAACCACTTGCTGCCCGTTCACCGTCATATGACGGCGGGACGGTGCAGATGTTATCCTGGGCCGCCGTCATATGACGTGACGGCCTCCCAGGCCCCCCAGGGGGGCCCGCGCGCCCGCCGCGTCACTTGGGTCCCGGGGCACGTGCCCGGTGGCCGCGATGTCCACCGGGCACCCGCGATGTCCGCCGGGCACCCGCGATTTCTGCCGGGCACCCGCGATTGCCCAGTAACTGAGCAGGACCGTGGATCTGTGTATGTAAACACACAGATCCGCGTCCTGTCAGAGGAGAGGAGACCGATGGTGTGTTCCTTGTACAGAGGAACACCGATCGGTCTCCTCCCCTTGTGAGTCCCCTCCCCCCACAGTTAGAATCATTCACCCGGGAAGATAATTAACCCCTACAGCGCCCCCTCCTGGTTAACCCCTTCATTGCCAGCCACATTTATACAGTAATCAATGCATTTTTATAACACGAATCGCTGTATAAATGTGAATGGTCCCAAAAATGTGTCAAAAGTGTCCGATGTGCTCGCCGCAATATCGCGGTCACGATAAAAATCGCAGATCGCCGCCATTACTAGTTCAAAATAAAAATGCTATAAACCTGCCCTAACGGGCCGGGCAAGGAGAGCATTAATCAGAGAAGCAGCCAAGATAAGATAAGATATACTTTATTGTAATTGTATTACATACATACAACAAAATGCTTCCGGATACTCACTTTACAGCAGCAATAAAACATTTCTCAACAAAACCATGCATACATACTCCTAGCATACATAACTCTTAGCAATGTGATGAACAAAATTCTTAATGAAGGTATTGAAACAAATTTGGAGAAGAATTTATATAGGTGAGAGCTATTGCTATGGCTCCAAAGTCTAAATGGCTCTTGGGACTCCACAGCGGGGATAAATGAGCTGTTTTTGAGGTAAGACAGTAAAGAGAGGTGTGGTGAAATATGGCAGCCAGAGTGGATTTCCAAACTCTAAAGCTATAATAGGGTTGTGTATTCTAGGTGGATCTTTTGAGAGAAGCCATATGTATGTTGCATATATTTTTAAAGTGGATCTTTACCATTACTGCTCATCTGCCCAAAACGAAAACCACAACAACACATACATTTGTGCACAGGCTTTGTCCAGCTTGGAAAATCTTGCAGAAAATGGTCACCGGTCATCTATAAAGAAATGGGATAGAGTATCTAGTGTGTGAGCTACTAACTCCTGTATGAATGCAGGTTTAAGGATCTACTGCCCTCTACTGTTAGCTGCTAATATCAGTGTTATGTATAATTATGTAATAGCACTTCCTGTCTCTGGGGGGATGGCAATAAAACCCCAGAAGGAGGAAGTGGAGAGAGAAAGAGGAGCTGACACCCCATGTCCACATACATGAAATGCATTACTGCAATACTGTATTTTATCCCAGCCAGAAGGAGAGACTAATAGGTAGTTGTTCCTGTGTTCTGGCTGTTTAATTGTAGCTGACTATAACATTTTGATCTGAATGACAGATGAGTCTCTGTTCTATTGTTATTATCTTAAAGTGGAGTTCCACCCACTTTTACAATTCTTCAGCATCCCTCACTAAACTGTGCACGAATTGGATATTTTTTTTTCTCAGGACTTACTGTATATCTGCTGTATTCATTTTTCACTTCCTGCTCCCTGGCCGCGGCCCATCGCATCATTTCCTGTTTGCAATGCCTTCTGGGAAGGGGCGAAAAACTTCCTCTGACACTGACCTTGCTATGGAAACCTGACCTGAAACCTATTACACTGCTTGTGCTGCACTGAGCATGTGCGAGATCTGCAAGGATGAGATCCAGGAAGAAATACAGTCTGGCTTCAGATGCCCAGAATAAAGATGGCCACAGCCTGCTGTAAGTTTATAAAATAACTACTGCTATAAACTAACAAAACAGACCTTAGTTTACAGACTAACTTTACTAAAATACATTAAGCTTGTGTATTATAGTTGTATTTTTATTTAAAAAGTATAATTTCTGGCCGGAACACCACTTTAAATGCACAGTGCTAGATCTGTGCTACTGTATGTGTGTAGTGGTCACATTTCAGTATATTTGTTAGTGAACCTGTTGATTTCAATGGTGTTTATATGCAGCTCCTGTTATTTTAGTTAACTCTATGCCTTCTGGTCTGGGATTCTATTGCTAATTTTAGCTTAGGACTTGACAGCCACTTCTTTTAGTTAGAGGTCCGGTTGCATGTCCAATTAAAAGCTACTTGGGAGGGACAAAAGTGCAGAGTAGATAGGCTGACTTTGAGTTTCAGTACCACACCATAGTTTCTGCATGTGAGAAGCTGCGTTCCAGGCTGGTCTGACAGCAATTGGAGGATCTCCAACTGCTGTCAGACCAGCCTGGAACGCAGTTGGAGGATCTCCTCATTGCTGTTGATCTTATCTTCAGGTCTCTGACGCAATGACGGGCGCCACATCATGATCATCCTCAGGGGCCCCTGCAACTGAACTTTGCTGCAGCATTCATATGAAGATATCTCTATTATTAACTATACATACCCAGGTGCTGTATACAGTATGTGTACAATTCCTCCAGGACTCCTACCAGGCCCTTTGTTGGTAATATCTATTTGTACATGTAATGCTCTGTACTGTTCTTTTCTTATATAGAGCTTTTATTTTTTCTATACTGTGTTCATCTACAGTGCCTTGAAAAAGTATTCATACCCCTTGACATTTTCCACATTTTGTCAAAAACGTAAACGTATTTTATTGGGATTTTATGTGATAAACCAACACAAAGTGTCACATAATGGTGCAGTTGAAGGAAAATGATATATGGTTTTCCATTTTTTTTACAAATAAATATTTGAAAAGTGTGGCGTGCATTTGTGTTCAGCCCCCTTTACTCTGATACCCCTAACTAAAATCTCATGGAACCAATTGCCTTCAGAAGTCACCTAATTAGTAAATAGAGTAAACCTGTGTGTAATGTAATCTCAGTATAAATACAGATGTTCTGTGAAGCCTTCAGAGGTTTGTTAGAGAACCTTAGTGAACAAACAGCATCATGAAGGCCAAGGAACACACCAGACAGGTCAGGGATAAAGTTGTGGAGAAGTTTAAAGCAGGGTTCGGTTATAAAAAAATATCCCAAGCTTTGAACATCCAAAGGAGCACTGTTCAATCCATCATCGGAAAATGGAAAGAGTATGGTACATCCTGCCCCCCCATGTGAGTGAGCATGGGGGTTCATATTATATAGTTTTGGTAAATCTAAAGTTGATTATAAAATGTATAGTGACCCTAAGCAGGGATTCCATACATACGTACCCATTTAGGTGTGTTAGGTATCTGCAGCTGGAGATTGCTCTGCTATTGTGCCTAACCTTGTACCATGTTATGTATACTGTATGGACCCAATAGAAAAAAAAAAAAGTTAAAAGAAAAATATGCTACAGGGCAAACTCTGATCCTAATATAAGCACGTTTTGACCATTTAACAGTATCTTTATTTATTAAATCAAAAAATCAGACCCAAACCAGGAGAGGCTGTTAACTGTGCATTGCATGCACTTTCCCATAATTGCAGGCACCCACAACAGGTGCTTGCAGGATTATTGAGAACAAGGTTTAGGCTCCATTCACACTTGTACAGGTCCAAAGTTGCGGCGAATTTGGCGTGGAACTTTGAGGCAGCTTTGGATGAGTGCAACTTGGATACGACTTTGGCTTTGACCAGTGATAATGGACAACCGCTACACAACTGTTGCATTGTATAACATTCAGGTACGACTTTCATGCAACTTTTGCTTTTTTGGGTTAACATTGAAGTCTATGGCCCTCAAGTTGCATGAAAGTCAGACCTGAATGTTGTAGTGCATGATCTACATTGAAGTCGCTGCAACCTTACATACTGTATATGAATGGTTATCATTGGAAAACATGGGAAATGACTTGTCATGCAACTTTAATGTCCAAAGTTGCATGACAAATCACACAAGTGTGAATGGAGCCTTAAAGTCCTTTCACACATGCGGACCGTTCAGGTCCACCTGTCGGTTTTTCAGGCGGATCTGAACAGACGCTCCATTCACCTCTATGGAGTGACTGATGCCAGCGGTGACATCCGATCCGCTCTGATCCGATAAATGCAGACAGATGGAAACCCTATTTTCACTCCGTCTGGCGGATCGCATCAGATGAAAACGGACAGGAGGTCCACTTCCATCCGATCCCCCATAGAGGACAGCGGGGCTCTGACAGCTCCGTCCCTGCACAGTGAGCGGAGACGGACCTGTCATCCGCCGGCTCAGTAGGGATCAACAGAGCGATCTCTGCTGAGCAAGCGAAGTCCATCAAAATGGACAGATATGTGTGAAAGGGGCCTAATGAGAGTAATATGTATTCTGTTGTGGAAATGCATACTTCACTGGGATGTAGAACTAATACTGCATTGAATGAAGAACTGCAGTCTGCTCACATAATTTGTAATAAAAACATCTTTGCCATTCTGAAGCTTCCCTCCAACCACTTTAGATATTATTTTATATATACTGTGATTCGGTACTTGCCAAATATGCTGCAGAGATCTCCCTCCACTGAGTCTGGCTGCATCCATTTTAACTGTGGGCAGCTGTAGCTGCTGCCAGTTCACTTCCTGGATTTACACAGAGGCACGCCTCCAGCTCTGCAGCTCTCATTGACCCTCTTATGACTCATCCCCCTCCCTTCCTGGCAAACTCTCACGAGAGAGAGAGCGAGCTGTGCATGATGTCATAAGCCTAGGCTTTTTACCAAACAAGAAACAGGAAGTGGGCTGTATAAGGTATTTACTGGCAGAAAAAAAAATTTTTTACTATCCAAAGTTAAAAGAACAAGGGCAGAAGATTTAATAGATGGAAAGATGAAAAAAGGACTGAAGTTCCACTTTAATGTCTCCACCAAAAAAGTCCATCCTATCAGAACTCTCCCTGATGTGTCTTAGTATCTCGCTTTGTGTCTCCCAGGTTAAGCCCAATGCTGGCTATCATCAGTGAGGTTACAGTATGCCCTACCTGTCCCTCCTTGTGGAAGAATGTGCATGATGAGTGGAGGAAGATGAGTGTGTGATTATACTGATCTCCTGCATTACCCTTATCCCACCACTAGGGGAGTGTACCATTCTGATTTTCCAATGCCGCTAGCTGTTTATTCTAATGGCTTAAAAATTGAAAAGTGAATTTAATTACCAATTTAATTAATTGGGTTTGTTATTTTTTGCTAAACAAACAAAAAAAGACAGAAAAAAAAAAAAAGTTTTCATAGTTTGTTATAAAATTTTGCAAACAGGTAATTTTTCTCCTTGAAAAAAGGGGTTAAGCTTGTGCCGCACAATACTCAATTAATACGTTATACGGAAAGCAGCTCCCCAAAACAATGAACAAATCACTGTGCATTTGGACAAAAAAAAAGGGGTGATAGGGGGCGCTATATAAAAAATATAATAAAGAACCCTTGTATGACCATATGACATGGAAATAAAGTGGACATGTGCATAAAAGAGCAACCATAAACTTTACAACAAACATTAAAGTGAACTTGTGCTTATAGTGCAATATATAAACTTATATATGGTATAAAAAAAAGTGATCAAAAGTTCATCAAATAAATTTTGATGAAACTATAAAACGTCCATGATGTTCAATGCTGCATTTTGATCGATGGACTCAAACCAAAAAAACATAAGAGGGAATTCCTTCACCTTTGTCTTTGCACATGGGAACATTGGTGGAGCGGAGGTCTTGTTACTGGTAACCTAGGGCATCCAATTCCAGGATTTACCAAAAGCGCATTAGACCCTTTTTTGATTAAAGAGGTCACAACCATCTGGTGAGCAGTTCTTAATTCTGAGCACATTGGGTGGTCCCTAAGACTTACGGTGAAGGAATTCCCTCTTGTGTTTTTTTTTGGTTTGTGTCCATCAATCAAGATGCAGCGTTGAATATCATGGACGTTTTATAGTTTCATCAAATGTTCTTTAATGAACTTTTGATCAATTTTTTTTCATACCATATTTAAGTTTATATATTGCACTATAAGCACAAGTTCATTTTAATCTTTGTTGTGACGTTTATGGTTGCACTTTTATGCACATGTCCACTTTATTTCCATGTCATATGGTCATACAAGGGTTCTTTATTATATTTTTTATATAGCGTCCCCTATCGCCCCTTTTTTTGTCCAATTTTTCTTCTTCACTGATGGGCGCTGATGAGGCTGCACTGATGAGCACTGATAGGCTGCACTGATGAGCACCGATAAGTGGCACTGATAAGGTGGCACTGGTGGGCACTGGTAGGTGGCACTGATAGGCAGCACTGATTGGCTCTCGCTGCAGTCAATCAAATCCATTGACATGGGAGCGGGGGTGGCGGGGCCGAGTCCAGCTGTCTGCGTCATTGGACGCAGCAGTGGGACTCAAAAGGTAGCCCGCATGGGTGCAACCGGGGAAAGGGACTTTCCCTGGGGGCACCCGACAGAGGATCAGGGCTGCTCTGTGCAAAATGATTGCACAGAGCAGGAGAGTATAGGCATGTTTGTTATTTTTATTTTTTTTAAAAAAAACAAGGCTTTACAACCACTTTAGGTTTTTGTTTTTTAATAAATGCTCCTCTGATTAACCCCAATTAACACGAAATTTACTTAATTAGCCTTAATTAACTCCTTATTCTCCTTCCATTTAATTATTATTTTCCTGATGATTTTTTTTTTCTTTTTTTTTTATAAACTTTTAATAATTAATAGTTAATTGTTTGCTTTGTTCTAATATTTCTACACTTTTAACATATATTTACATGTTTCACATTGAAAAAAGTACAACATTTAAATAAAAATGTATTTCATTTGTAAATAACTTTTCAATGCTTTGTACCATTGCTGACAGCTGAAGTGTAAAGAAAACAGTTGCCGACAGGTATCGGTAATTGGTATTGGCAAGTACTAAAAAAAAAAGTATCGGTACTTGTACTCATTGTAAAAACAAAATTGTATCAGTGCATCTACCTAATGTTTTTTTGTAGCTTTTTGTGTCTTTTTACCTTATAACTGAGGTGTGCAATGTATACACCTCTTGGGTATGAGTAGTTCAATATAGTATTATAAATAGCCAATTGAATCTCTCTTTTGGTCTGCCCTGCTGAGCCCAGGTCCCTTAATTCTTCATAAATGACTGCCATTTTTTGTGTGTTTTATGATAAAGTAGAAGGCAGAGTGTAGTTATGCAGCTCTATCACAAGCTTTCCACTGGGGGACGTGTGTCAATCTTATTTCTCATAGATTATTGTATTATTATTATATATATATATATATATATATATATATATATATATATATATATATATATATATATATATATATATACACACACACAAAAGTGAGTACACCCCTCACATTTGTGTAAATCTTTTATTATATCTTTTCATGTGACAACGCTGAAGAAATGACACTTTTCTACAATGTAAAGTAGTGAGTGTACAGCTTGTATAACAGTGTAAATTTGCAGTCCCCTCAAAATAACTCAACACACAGCCACTAATGTCTAAACCACTGGCAACAAAAGTGAGTACACCCCTAAGTGAAAATGTCCAAATTGGGCCCAAAGTGTTAATATTTTGTGTGGCCACCATTATTTCCAGCACTGCCTTAACCCTCTTTGGAATGGAGTTCACCAGAGCTTCACAGGTTGCCACTGGAGTCCTCTTCCACTCCTCCATGACGACATCACAGAGCTGGTGGATGTTAGAGACCTTGCTCTCCTCCACCTTCCGTTTGAGGATGTCCCACAGATGCTCAATAGGTTTTAGGTTTGGAGACATGCTTGGCAAGTCCATCATCTTTACCCTCAGCTTCTTTAGCAAGGCAGTGGTCATCTTGGAGGTCTGTTTGGGGTCGTTATCATGTTGGAATACTGCCCTGCGGCCCAGTCTCTGAAGGGAGGGGATCATTCTCTGCTTCAGTATGTCACAGTACATGTTGGCATTCATGGTTCCCTCAATGAACTGTAGCTCCCCAGTGCCGGCAGCACTCATGCAGACCCAGACCATGACACTCCCACCACCATGCTTGACTGTAGGCAAGACACACTTGTCTTTGTACTCCTCACCTGGTTGCCGCCACACACGCTTGACACCATCTGAACTAAATAAGTTTATCTTGATATCATCAGACCTCAGGACATGGTTCCAGTAATCTATGTCCTTAGTCTGCTTGTCTTCAGTAAACTGTTTGCGGCCTTTCTTGTGCATCATCTTTAGAAGAGGCTTCCTTCTGGGACGACAGCCATGCAGACCAATTTGATGCAGTGTGCGACGTATGGTCTGAGCACTGACAGGCTGACCCCCCACCCCTACAACCTCAGCAGCAATGCTGGCAGCACTCATACCTCTATTTCCCAAAGACAACCTCTGGATATGACGCTGAGCACGTGCACTCAACTTCTTTGGTCAACCATGGCGAGGCCTGTTCTGAGTGGAACCTGTCCTGTTAAACCGTTGTATGGTCTTGGCCACCGTGCTGCAGCTCAGTTCCAGGGTCTTGGCAATCTTCTTATAGCCTAGGCCATCTTTATGTAGAGCAACAATTCTTTTTTTCAGATCCTCAGAGAGTTCTTTGCCATGAGGTGCCATGTTGAACTTCCAGTGACCAGTATGAGAGAGTGAGAGCGATAACACCAAATTTAACACACCTGCTCCCCATTCACACCTGAGACCTTGTAACACTAACGAGTCCCATGACACCAGGGAAGGAAAATGGCTAATTGGGCACAATTTGGACATTTTCACTTAGGGGTGTACTCACTTTTGTTGCCAGCAGTTTACACTGTTATACAAGCTGTACACTCACTACTTTACATTGTAGCAAAGTGTCATTTCTTCAGTGTTGTCACATGAAAAGATATAATAAAATGTTTACAGAATTGTAAGGGGTGTACTCACTTTTGTGAGACACTGTATATATAAATATATATTATCAATATTAATATTATAATTATTATTACCCAGTATTTATATAGCGCAAATGTGATTTATATTATTTTGTGTAACTGGTCTGTAATAAATAAATAAGGGTGGGATGTTCACTTACAAATGTCAATGGACTGTGGATCCTTTTGTCAAAAATCTAAAAATAAAATCTAGCTTATAAGACACTTACAAAACATGTTCAGGCAGCAGACTACTACCACGTGGCCGGTTAGCTCAGTTGGTTAGAGCGTGGTGCTAATAACGCCAAGGTCGCGGGTTCGATCCCCGTACGGGCCACAATTACCTTTTCCTTTTTTTTTTTTTTTTGTTTATAAATATGTTCATAATCATGACATCAAGCATTTATTTTAAATAAAGCTTTCATAGTTAAAGATGAATGAACAAATGAAGAATAGATTTAGATTTGCTACAGAAAACAGCAAGCCAGCTATATGACGTTTAACAGACACTTTACTGCACTTACACATACTGACCAGCAGAGGGGTTGGTGAGCTCTCTTGTTAACAGCACTTGTATTGAATGGCTTTCTTATCCTTCTCTAATCTGTAAATCTCCCTATACACATGACAATCTGATTGTACAATCTTCTTTAGATCTACCATTAATTATGTAGCACAGGAGCCTGCCTGATTGCATTATTTTAAAAGAAAATGACTAGTAAATATTTCAAGATATCATCTTTACTAGGGATGCACTGATACCATTTTTGTTACGAGTACCGATACTTTTTTTTTTTAGTACTCGCCGATACCAATTACTGATACCTACCGCAACTGTTTTGTTTTTTTTTTCACTTCAGCTGTCAGCAATGGTACAAAGCATTAAAAAGTCATTTACAAATAAAACAAATAGATTTTTGTTTTTTAATTTTGCGCTTTTTCAATGTAAAATGTGTTAATATACATGTGAAAAAATATTCACTAACAAAGCAAACAAAAAAAAAGTTTTAATTGTTTATCGTTTATAAAATAGACGTGAAAAAAAAAGCCGGAAAATAATAATTAAATTGATTAAATGGAGAAGAATATGGAGTTAATTAAGGCTGATTAGAGTAAATTAAGGGTTAATAAGGGGTTAAACAGAGGAACATTTGTTCATCCCTTTGATCTGCAGATGAAGAAACAGAAAGATACAAAAAGAAGCAATGTTTCTTTTTATTTTAGTGTTTCAGTGGCTGAGCAACGTTGTTAATAAACATTGCCGGCTTCTTTTTTTTTTTTTTTTCACAGCTCCAATTACCGGACTTCTTTAACACTTTAGCTGTCAATGGGGGAGACCCGCTGACAGCTCAAAGAACCGAGTCTGAAAGTATCGGTTTTCAGGGATCGGTGCATTCGCATGAGTACCGATACTTGTGTAAATACTCGGTACCGGCACCGATACCGACACTAGTATCGGTCAACCCTAATCTTTACTAATGCAACTCACTGCAAGATAATACATTACTTATCAGGCGAGGTTCACATTTGTGCTTCTACATTGTCATGCATTTTTTCCTGTATTGTTATTATGTATTTTCTCATGCACCTCTATTGAAGTCTATGGTAAAAATGCGTCTTCGCACCACAAGAAGCACCTGCTCCTTTTTTTTTTCTTTTTTTTTTTTTTTTTTACAAGCCGCCTTTACTGATGGGGGGGGGCTCACATCTGTGGATCTTGTATTTTATTGTAAGGTCCGCTTTAAAGCTAAACTCCAGGTCCGTGTTGTACAGGTCCTATGTGAGTACGCATAGCTCATACCTGGAGGGCCACTGAGAAGCTGTAGTAGTTGGCGTTACTACACTGATCCCCGTAATCTTCCAGGCAGTGACGGCTGGTGTGTTTTTTGTTTTGGGGGGGTGGCAAATAACCACCCACATGCCCGCTCTAGGTAGGTTGGGTTACCCACACCACCCCCTCCCCCCGTCGGTCATCAAGCCCGGCACTACCCCATTTAGGTTGCGGGCGGGTTGCGGGCTCCTACGGGCGGCGGCTCC
Organism: Lithobates clamitans; assembly: GCA_037952925.1. NCBI lineage: Eukaryota > Metazoa > Chordata > Amphibia > Anura > Ranidae > Lithobates > Lithobates clamitans. Next base: position 4,075,324 of record JBBGZY010000940.1, read on the forward strand.
TGTGCCCTCTCCTTCTCTTCTCCTCCCTCCTCTTAGGCGTCCAATAGGATCGCCTGTCTTTTAAGCCAATCAGGTGACGGGTCTCAAAACTGGCTTCCAGATTGGCTGGGAGGAGGATCAGTGAATATTCATTCGCTATTGTCACACAACTGGGTGGGCTCGGACTGCGCCCTGAGCCCACCCTTTTTTGAAGTCTATTAGAGCCTCAGGCTCTAATCATGTGCTTCAAACCCCCCCCCATTGGAATCCATCGTCTGCATGTAGATCAGCAGGCCAGACGCATGGACGGGGGGGTAGCGCCTATGGGCCCCTAATGGACGGCCACTGCTGCTTCCGGGGTCCTGTGCTGAGCTTTCATTCTACATAGTGACCACAGGGGGTTGATACTTGGCACTGACACCATTCATAGCACAACTTGCGTTTTTTTAATGAATGGACAAAGTGTAGATCCTGACGTCCTCACCCCTCATCTCCTCCTCATCCAGTCAGAGAACGACTTGTATTCACTGAATAAAATATAAGGCATTCTGTGATTGGTGGCTGTGCTGAATAAGTGGACCCCCCATGTTCTGTATGTAGAGGGGATGCCGCTCGGCACAGGTACCAGAAAGTCCTGTCTTTGCAAAGAACTAACATTGAGGAATGTGGAAGACATGGAGAGGATCTAACTAGGACTGAACTAACTAGCATTAAACAGGAGGGGAAGGAAGGAGGGAAATGCTAAATGAAGATACTGAGAATTACACCCAACATACAGGACAAGAGAAGTAGTACTGTGCAGAGTCCATACATACAGAATAAGAACAGATACTGAGAATTACACCCGACATACAGGACAAGAGAAGTAGTACTGTGCAGAGTCCATATATACAGAAGAAGAGATACTGAGAATTACACCCGACATACAGGACAAGAGAAGTAGTACTGTGCAGAGTCCATACATACAGAATAAGAACAGACACTCAGTGTTCTGTCTTAAATGCTGCTTTGTGCATTGACCTATTGTACCTCCATAGACCCAGTCGGTGTGCACAGTATGGTCACCTGCTGACTCGGCACCATCCACAGGCAGCTTCGCTCTTCAATAAAACACTGACGTTGAACACAATTGTACTTACCTACATAATCCATACATTACAGAATAAGGACAGATACTGAGAATTACTCAGATTTCAGGGTTTCCCACAGCTGGAGGGTAAAAAGTGAAGGTCTTTTTTTTTTTTGGCGGGGATTTGTTTAATAAGAAGAGCCCGATGGAGGGATTTGTCTATAACAGAAGATTCTATTTTCTGCCCTGTGGGAACCGAGTGTATTGTTACTAAAAGTAGAAGAGATTATGGGACTTGCTGCGACCTCCCCACCCCCTCCCTGTGTGTATATAGAGGGGATCCGCGCACGTACCACCCCGCCATAAAACCGCAGGAATACAAAGCTTTCATTAAATGTGTGATGATAAAATAAGCCGTATGGGTTTTATTATCCGCTCCAAGTGACGCGTTTTCGTCATACGGCGCTAATCTGAGTCTATTTGTGTCTGGGGGCCGCCTGTAGAAGATCAACTTTTATTATTATGAGATCAGGATGGAGGGTGTGGGGGGGGAGGGGTATAGAGGAGGCTTGTGACAGTTCATCTTATCTGCATGGAGGGTGTAGCGGGTCATATAAAGGACCTATGACCTGACTCTAGAGAACCATCACAGGGCAAATCTCGAAATACTCACTTGTGATATGTACATTGGGTCTGTTTTATCTGACAAACGGTTTGTCATTCTGCCCATCCAGTCCTGAGATTCATACAGCCCTGCCAGACAGTTTAGCAAGGTTGCCTCACTATTCTATGCTGTGGTTAAGCAAATAAAATTGGTCACCTCCCCACCTCCAGCCTGTGACTGGCACCCCCTCTTCTCACTTCACTATCTTCTCCCGCAAACACACCTGATTGGCTCTTAGTGCGGCCCCTCCCTCTCACAGTCTGATCTCTGCTGTACAGGAGATTTTTTAGAAGCTAGAGGTAAATTTTCTATATTAGTTGCATTTGAAGTGGAACCACAAGAAGATATAAAAGGCACAAATCAATAATTGAATGTAGTTCTATATTCATTACATTTTTTAAAGGAAACTGATTTTTTTAACTCCCCCCTATAAAACAAATCTCCCCTATATATATATATATAAAAACAACCCCCCCCCCCCCTTATTAAAAAAAAAAAAAATCCTATATATAAAAAAAAGAAACTCCCTCATATATAAATAATAACTTCCTCCTTATATTAAAACTCCCCTCATATAAAAAAAAACTCCCCATATGTTAAAAAAAAAGAGCCCCGATATATAAAAAATAACTTCCTCCATGTACAAAAAAAAGCTCCCCTCATATATAAAAAAAGAACTCCCCCTATATATAAAAAATAACTTCCTCTATATATAAAAAAAAAAAGCTCCCCTCCTATACAAAATATATATATATATATATATATATATATATATATATATATATATATATATATATATATATATATATATAGATATATATATATAGAGAGAGAGAGAGAGAGAGAGAGACATACATCTATCTCTCTCTCTCTCTCTCTCCCTCTCTCTCTCTATATTCCCAATGACATATATATATATATATATATACACAAAATACTCCCCATCCCTATTAAAAAGAACTCCTTCCATTTATAAAATAACACCCCTCCATATAAAAAAAAAAGAACTCAACTTGGCTCCACCCACAAGTGAAATACTTGGAAAGAGAAACATTGTGCTCTATCGCAAATTAGCGGGAGAACTGGAAACCAGCCCTCTAGTGCAGGGATGAATAAACTTTCTAAGCAAAGATCTAGAATACTGTCCTTCAGACTTTAGGGGGCCAAACGATGGCCAGTGCGAGTAGAAAATGTCCCATCATCAGTGAGAGTAAAAAATGACCCATCTTTGGTGTCAGTGAGAGGAATTGTGCCCCATCATTGGTGTCATTGGGAGGAATTGTGCCCCATCATTGGTGTCAATGAAAGGAATAGTTTGCCATTGTTGGTGTTGATGGGAAGGAATAGTGCCCCATCATTGGTGTCATTGGGAGGAATTGTGCCCCATCATTGGTGTCAGTGAAAGGAATAGTTTGCCATTGTTGGTGTCGATAGGAGGAATTGTGCCCCTTTGTTGGTGTCATTGGGAGGAATTGTGCCCCATCATTGGTGTCAATGAAAGGAATAGTTTGCCATTGTTGGTGTTGATGGGAAGGAATAATGCCCCATCACTGATGTCATTGGGAGAAATTGTGCCCCTTCGTTGGTGTCATTGGGAGGAATTGTGCCCCATCATTGGTATCATTGGGAGGAATTGGGCCCCATCATTGGAGTCATTGGGAGAAATTGTGCCCCTTCATTGGTGTCATTGGAAGGAATTGTGCCCCTTTGTTTGTATCATTGGGAGGAATTGTGCCCCATCGTTGGTGTCATTGGGAAGAATTGTGCCCCTTTGTTTGTGTCATTGGGAAGAATTGTGCCCCATCTTTGGTGTCATTGGGAAGAATTGTGCCCCATCATTGGTGTCAGTGAATGAAATAGTGCCCCAAGGGCCAGATAAAAGCAAGGGAAGGGCCATAATTCAGAGACCACTGCTCTAGTCCAAGGGCCTTAAAGATATAGCAACAATCCACAGAACAATAAAGCCGCCTACTCAGTATCATCCATTGTAATGCTTCTCTACTGGCTACATGACAGGATACATCAGTAACACATTACCGCATTTCGGCCAAAGCCTTACACATGTAAGGCTGCAACTAAAATGCGTTAGCATGTTACTGCTGTATCCTGTCATGTAGCCAATAAGGAAGCATTACAGTGGATGATACCATGTAGCCAGCTTTATTATACTGAGCACAAGTGAAATACTGCCTCTAGTGGTGAAGAAGCCGCAATTGCCGCAGTAATGCGTCACAACTGGATGCAGGGCGTTTGCAGTGCTTCCCCATTCTTTTGAATGGGTCACATTCAGCGGGCGAAATGCGTCGGTGGGGATAGTTTTTGCCATGGGTGCAAAGCACCATAATTGCAGCGTGTAAACACCCCCATTCAGCTTACGGTGGGGAGGTTGGGGGCAATAAAAATGTGCCTCATCCATGCATCTCTTTTCTAGCACCTATTTTTTTTTTTAATTCTTAACCACTTCAATACCGGGCACTTCTACACCTTCCTGCCCAGACCAATTTTCAGCTTTCAGCGCTGTCGCAGTTTGAATGACAATTGCGCGGTCATGCTACACTGTACACAAACTAAATTTTTATCATTTTGTTCCCACAGATAGAGCTTTCTTTTGGTGGTATTTCATCACCTCTGCGGTTTTTATTTTTTGCCAAACAAATAAAAAAAAAAGACCGAAAATTTTGAAAAAAATAAAAGTTTTGCTTTTGTTTCTGTTATAAAATTTTGTAAATAAGTATGTTTTCTCTTTCACTGATGGGCACTGATAAGGTGGCACTGACAGGCACTGATAAGACGGCACCGATGAGGTGGCACCAGTGAGCGGGCACTGACGGGCACTGACGATGGGCACTGATATGTGGCAAAGATGGGCACTGGTAGGCGGCACTGATGGGCACTTATGGGTGGCACTGGTGGGCACTGATGGGCACTGATAGGCGACACTGATGGGTACTGAAAGGCTGGAAAGATGGGTTCTCATGGGTGGCACTGATAGGCGGCACTGCTGGGCACTGATAGGCGGCACTGCTGGGCACGGATAGGCGGCACTGATGGGCACTGATAGATGGCACTGCTGGGCACTGATGGGCATTGATACATGGCACTGATACGCGGCACTGATATGAGGCACTGATAGGCATCCCTGGTGGCACTGGCAGTGGTAGGCATTGTGAGTGGGCATGGTTTGGCAGCTGCCTGGGCACAAATTAGTATTTCCCTGGGGGTCTAGGGTGGCATACCTGGTGGTCCAGTGTCTATGGCCATCCTGGTGGTCCTGGGCGGCATGATGGTGGTCCTGGGTGGGATCCGAGGGGGGCTGTGCTTATAAACAATCAGCACAGACCCCCCCTGTCAGGAGAGCAGCCGATCGGCTCTCCTCTACTCGCGTCTGTCAGACGCGAGTGAGGAAAAGCCGATCACCGGCTCTTCCTATTTACATCGTGATCAGCCGTGATTGGACGCGGCTGATCACGTGGTAAAGAGTCTCCGTCAGAGACTCTACCTAGATCGGTGCTGCGGGGTGTCAGACTGACGATCGCCGCGATGTGCGCCCCTGGGGCGCGCAGCGGCTTAATACCCTGATCACATCATATGACGTCCGGTCAGGATATTGAAACCACTTTGCCGCCGTCATTCTGCTATATGGTGGGCGGCAAGTGTGTAAATACGGATCAGTCATGCACTTTTTTTTGTCACACATGGAAGGGGAAGATTAAAACAAGATGGTAGACGTGCAGAACAAACAAATGTGTTTAGTTTCAATTTGTTAGTTGCAATACATTTGTTTAGTTAAATTTGTTTAATTCGTTTAATTTTTTTTTTTCGAAACTTTATTCAAATTCAAGTCGATTCGAATTTTCCGAATGCGGTCGGATTAGACTCAGTTCTATCGAAATCGAAACATTTGAATCAATTTGTTTTCGAATGCCATTCTAAATCGAATTTAATTCTATTCGAACTTTGAATTTAGGAAAACGGTTATACAGTAATACCTCAGATTGCGAGTAACGCGGGTTAACGAGCATTTTTGCAATACGAGCTATTATTCTTTAAAAAATCCTGACTCGGTTGTGAGCAGGATTCAAGCCTTTGCGGTGTGCAGCACCGCATTTGGCCAGAGGTGCGGGGGCTCCGGTGACACTCGGAGCCGCTCGGATGCACTCGGAAACACTTAGTTAGAGCCTTTCCGAGTGTTTCCGAGTGCATCCTAGTGGCTCTGTGCGGTTTCCGAGTGTTTCCGAGTGTCTCCGGCCCCCCTCCCCCCACCTCTGGCCACATGCGGTACTGCATACAATAGAAGTCACTGTGGAACGAATTATCTTAATTTCCATTGATTTCTATGGGGAAACTCGCTTTGATATACAAGTTCTTTTAGATTACAAGCATTCTTCTGGAACGAATTATGCTCATAATCCAAGGTACCACTGTATTCTTTCTATTCTATTGTTTTTTTATTCTCTTCCATTCTTTTATTTTATATTTATTTTAAATTCTATTTTTTTCTATTTTATTCAAATTTATTCTATTCAAAATTTGAATTTTGGAAGGTAGTTATATTGTTATATTCTTTCCATCCTATTGTTTTTCTTATTCTATTCTTTTCTATTCTGTTCGAGTTCAAATTTATTCTATTAAAAAATTTGAATTCTGGAGAATCATTATATTCTATATTTATTATACTCTATTCTATTATAATGTATATTTTTATTTTATTTTCTATTCCAATCTATTCTTTTCTATTTTATTCTAATTCAAATTTATTCTGTTTGAAATTCAAATTTCGGAAGAAGGTTATATTCTATTTTATTCTAGTCTATTGTTTTTTCCATTCTATTTTCTATTCTATTCTTTTTTTTCTGTTCTATTCTTTTCTATTCTATTTGAATTAAAATGTATTCTATTTGAAATTCGAATTTCAAAAGATGGTTATATTTTTTCTATTTTATTCTATTCTATTCTTTTTTTGTTTTATTCTATTATTTTAATTTCTATTTTATTCTGTTCTTTTATTTTCTACTCTATCTTGTTCTGTTTTACTGTACTCTTTTATATTCTATTACTTTATTTTCTATTCTATCCCCTTATTTTGTATTCAATTTTTTCTATTCTTTTATTGTTGTGTATTCTGCTCTGTTTTACTCTATTATATTCTATTATTTTATTTTATTTTCTATTCTATTACATGCTTAATTTTTATTTCTATTTTATGCTCTTCTGAAATTCAAATTCATATTAGATTCAAAAACTATTTGAAAACTATTCGAAATCTAAATTCCTCCAAAATGTTATTTTCTTTACTTCGGATTCGTTTAAATTTGTTACTATTGTAATTCAGAAAATTTGTATACATCCGAATTTTAGAATAACAAAAAATTTTGTCTGAATTTTGGAACAAAACTAAATGTCTACTAGACGGGGTTCTGCTTTAATCTCCCCATTGTTTCCTATGTGAGTCATATCTAATAAGAAGACCATAAAACTTGACTCATCTCCGGCAATAAAACTTTCTACATAAACATTTTCTTCCTCGTTTATTTTACAAATGTGTTTTGATTTTCTCAGGGCAATGATGGGATTCTAAAAATATATTACAAAAAAACTGAAATGAGTATCAGTGACATAGAAGTTGTTGTTAGCTAGGGATGAGCCGAACACCCCTATTCTGTTCGCATCCAGAACTTGCGAACCGGCAAAAACTTTGTTCGAACTCGCGAACACCGGTAAAGTCTATGGGACACGAACATGAGAAATCAAAAGTGCTAATTTTAAAGGCTTATATGCAAATTATTGTCATAAAAAGTGTTTGGGGAACCGGGTCCTGCCCCAGGGGACATGAATCAATGCAAAAAGTTTTAAAAACGGCCGTTTTTTCGGGAGCAGTGATTTTAATAATGCTTAAAGTGAAACAATAAAAGTGTAATATTCCTTTAAATTTCATACCTGGGGGGTGTTTATAGTATGCCTGTAAAGTGGCGCATGTTTCCTGTGTTTAGAACAGTTCGAGTGCAAAATGACATTTCTAAAGGAAAAAAGTCATGTAAAACTACTATCGCTAGCGCCGGCTATAATGGATTGTCGGTCCGGCAATACACATAAAAGTTCATTGATAAAAATGGCATGGAATTTCCCCACAGGGGAACCCCGAACCAAAAAAAAAAAAAATGTGTGGGGGTCCCCCTAAATTCCATACCAGGCCCTTCAGGTCTAGTATGGATATTAAGGGAAACCCCGCCCAAACTTTTTTTTTAAAATGGCGTGGGGGTCCCCCTCAAAATCCATACCAGACCCTTCAGGTCTGGTTTGAAAAAAAAGGCGGGGGGTCCCCCCAAAAATCCATACCAGACCCTTATCTAAGCACGCAACCTGGCAGGCCAAAGGAAAAGAGGGGGGGTCGAGAGAGCACCCCCCCTCCTGAACCACACCAGGCCACATGCCCTCAACATTGGGAGGGTGCTTTGGGGTAGCGGCCCCCCAAAGCACCTTGTCCCCATGTTGATGGGGAGAAGGGCCTCATACCCACAACCCTTGCCCGGTGGTTGTGGGGGTCTGCAGGTGGGGGGCTTATCGGAATATGGAAGCCCCCATTAACAAGGAGACCCCAGATCCTGGCCCCCCCGTGTGAATTGGTAATGGGGTACATACCCCTACCATTTCACACAAAAAAGCCTCAGTGGGAGTCTTCCGCTGTGTGACGCTTCTGTTAAGGTGACAGTTCTTATATAACAGGGGGCGGGCCACCCGGTGACCCCGCCCCCTCTGACACACGGGGAAAGCCATAGGGAAGTCACCGGGTGGCCCCGCCCTCCATTATCTAAGAACTGTCACCTCAACAGAAGCGTCACACAGCGGAAGACTCCCACTGAGGCGGATCGTGCGGAGGACGAAGCAGAGAAGAAGCCGGACGAGAAGACCGGAGGAAGCAGCGGAGGAAGAAGCAGGAGAAGAAGAAGAAGATGGAGGAAGAAGAAGAACACCGAAGGAAGACCAGAAGAAAGAAGATGGAAGAAGAAATGGGGAAAGAAGAAGAAATTAATAAAGGAATTGTCAAAAACCGCCTCTTGTCTTTTTTAACATTTGTGACACTTTTTTTTGTGAAATGGTAGGGGTACTTTTGTTGCCAGCGGTTTAGACATTAATGGCTGTGTGTTGAGTTATTTTGAGGGGACAGCAAATTTACACTGTTATACAAGCTGTACACTCACTACTTTACATTGTAGCAAAGTGTCATTTCTTCAGTGTTGTCACATGAAAAGATAGAATAAAATATTTACAAAAATGTGAGGGGTGTACTCACTTTTGTGAGATACTGTAAATCCACTTTGTACACCAAATGCCTCCACAAACCCAGATATTACCTTGTAAAAGTAGCTATGACATCACCACTGTGCTGTACATTAACCTTGCCCGAGATAAGAGCTGTGGAGGGACCGAGCAGGCTCCACCCACTACATAAACTTACAGGAGAGGGGGGGTGGAGACAAGACCAGCCACCCTGCACATGGAGAGAGAGCAGCAATGACCCGTCTTTATTACAGGAAGCTCCTCCACAGAGGTAAAGTCTCCAATTTGGCACGCCCAAAGGTGTCCCAAGTCTGTTGCAATCATATAGTTTATGTTAAAAAAATAAATTTTTGCTGTGCGCCGCTAAAGTGCCCAGGTTTAGATTGAAGAAAAAGTGGCAACCCTAGACACATGCCCTGCATCTTCTGCAGGGTGCCCTGGTTACATGATGCCATGATCCCCCCACTACTATTTCAGCGAGCACTGTTCTCCGCCAGCCACAGCTGCCTGCCACAGACTTCGGGGCCAAAGAAAAGCTTCCCCCGGGCTCCTCCGTGTCTCTGACGTGTCACATGACACACACAGGGAGGAGCCTGGGAGGATGAAATCTCCCATTCTGCACTGTATTTGGGGTATGTAGATTCGTGGGGGGGGAGTTGTGCTGGGGGAAAGACTGACCCGGGGAAGATTTGTGCTAGGTGGGTGAAGGTGGGGTGGGGGGAGGAGTGGATTGGAGGGGTGAGAGGATTGGAGGGGGTGATTTATACAGAGAGGGCAAGATTTGGAAGAAAGAATATGTGCTGAAAGAGAGGAATGGGGGGAGAACTTTTGTGTTGAGGGGATTGTGCTGGAGAGTTGAGAAAGGAATAGTGCTAGGAGGTGGATTGGGGGGGGGGGGAATAGTGCTTGGGAGGTGGAGTTTGCGTGGGGGGGGGATGGTGCTTGGTAGGTGGAGTTTGCGTGGGGGGGGGGAATGATGCTTGGGAGGTGGAGTTTGCGTGGGGGGGTAGGATTTGTGCGAGGAGGAGAACTTTGGGTGGAAGGGGGAGACTTGTGCTAAGGGGGGGGGAGTTGAGGGATGTTTAGTTGTGCTGGGGAGGTGGAATTCGAGGGGGAGGAGAGGTTTTGTGCTAGGAGGATAAAGTTGGGGGGGGGGCAGATTTTTGCTATAGGGTGGGATTGGGGGGGGTTTGTGCTGGAAGGGGGAATTTGGAGGGGTGATCATTAATGCTGGCAGAGGGGATTTGGAGAGGGGTGAGATGTTTTGTGTTGGGGAGGAGAGGATTTTTGTTAGGAGGGGGGAGGAATTCCCCAAAAACTGTCAGCAGTGTCCGATTTGTCCGCCGCAATGTCGCAGTCCCGCTATAAGTCTCTGATCGCCACCATTACTAGTAAAAAATATAGATAAAAATTCCATAAATCTATGCCATAGTTTGTAGACGCTATACCTTTTGCACAAACCAATCAATATACTAGACATGTGTGTGACGAAAAAATGTGTTTCGTTTCGTTTTGATTCGTTAATTTAGTGAAATTCAGTTGATTAGTATTCGAAATTCGTGTTTGGATTTTTGTCTGAATTTACAGATTATTTTGATTTGAAACTATCAAATCGATAAATTTTTCGAATCGGTCGAAGCGAAAATGTTATATTGTTTTCGATTTAAATGCAGCAAAGTGAACAAACAAAAGAAAAGTCTTCATCAAATGATTACAAATCACCTTTGGCTTAACAAAAACAGCAATTATTTCGAAATGGCGCTCTAATAACACACACAGTCTTTGACTTCAGCGTTATGTGTTGTGAGAATTCGACCGTAGTTCAATGTAAAATTCAATTAAAGTTTCAGTCCGAATTTTTTAAATTCGTACGAATTTCGTTACGTTATCTTGGAGCATTCAGTAAAATTCGTTTATATTGCAATTTGGGAATTCAGATATATCCGAATCATGAAAAAATTTGTCCGAATATTAGTTTGCAACGAAACAAACCGCATATTTCCACAATATACGCATATTGGATTTTTTTTTTTACCAAATATATGTGGCAGAATACATATTGGTCTAAAGTGGTCAAGAAATGTGATTCTTTACTTTTTTTTTATTGGATATGTTTTATAGCAGAAAGTAAAAAAAATGTTTTCCTGACAGGCTCCATGGCAGCATACGTGTGGGTTGACCCCGCCTCCATAACTACCCAACAGGACCCCTCCCTATAAATTTCAGCTGTGGGCTCTCAGCCGTGTTCCTTTTTTGTCCTCCTCCATAGGACCGTATGTTTGGTTCTCCTACCTGAAGACGATGTCCTGCGATCGTATCGGCCGACCGATGTGATGTCTCATCCCTCCAATAAGCCTTGACTGTTAGCAGGGTATGGAGCGTATTGCAGAGTAAAGCGCTGAAGAGCTGGAGTCATTTTGAATGAAAAGTGCCCACAGGCCGATTGCCTAGCAGTATGCAGGTGGCCATTATCTGCCAAAAAGCCCGGTGTGTGTATGGATGTTCCGGCCGAGTCGATCGTAGGTGGTGGCGAGCATGTATCGCCTTCATGGCAGCATTGTATATATTTGTTGTCGTTTGTCTTTCTCTCTGCTTATTTGCCTATGCAGCGGCTGGTTCCCTGTGCGTTCCAGCCGCCGCTCCCTCTACTTCCGGATTCTGTCTGCGTTTGGCGCAGGCCCGGAACGAAAGCGAGGCCTGGTTTCGCGCATGCGCACGACGACCGTGGGTCTGGCGCGGCCGTGACGTCACGCGGCGCCAATTTTAAAAGCCTGGAGAAGCTTGCAGAGCTCGGGAATGATCGTGGGCATAGCGGCGACTTCCCTGAGCATCTGCAGAGCCTTCCCCAGGTAAGTGCAGTACAGATGGTCTGTGCTTGCTGTTTTTGCTTTCTGGTGTATCTGATTACTCTGTGTTCACCTGCAGTGATTCCCAGCATCAGCCATGGACTCTTCACTGCCTCCTGGTGGCCAGTCCTCTCGCAGCAGGTAGGATTTGAAAGTATTTTTTCTTTACTTGCCTGCTGGGGGGAAGAGAGCGGAGTGTAGGGCATTATCCTGACTTTGTGCCTTTCTCTTTCTCTATTCCTGTCTTCCTTCTTTTCTTAGCCCTTCTAGGTCTAACCAAAGACAAAGTAGTTCCCGCAGAAGGAGCGGGTCGTCTAAATCACACCACCGGCATTCCTCCTCTGGCTCTAGACACCATGGTTCATCCTCTAAGTCTAAAGACCACAGTAGAGGCTCTCCTCACCCCCCCTCATCTCATAGGGGACCGGAGAAAATATGTTGGGGATGCAGGGCCCCAGTTCCTGCCAGCAAGTCTCTCTGTGACCGCTGTTTTTCTAAAGCAGCTAATGAGAGGGAAGGTGCAGACCAACACCTGGAAACACTAATCAAGCGAGTCGTGAAAGAATCGCTGCAGGAGAGAGACGCTGCAAAGCCTCGTGATTCTCCTCAAGATCCACTGATTCCCCTGTCAGAAGAGGGTCCAGTCCCTGAGACGTGGGAGTCTTCTCAACCTAGTCACCAGTCAGCCCCCCCTTCAGATAGTGGGTCAGAAGCAGATGATCCTGGGATGGGCTTTGAATATGCCCTGGTTCCTTCTCTGGTGAAAGCTGTTAAAAACGCTTTGGTTTGGGAAGACCCAGTTATTTCTCCTGCTAAACAGAGAAAGTTTTTCAAACAACTCAGCAAGGAGCGTCATTATTTTCCTTTCCTCATGGAAGTAGGAGCTATAATCTTTGAAGAATGGGGCAAGATGGATAGAAAAAGCTCTATGCAATCTAAAGTCTCGAAACTATACCCTTTCAAGGAAGAAGAGGTTAAACACCTTGAATCAGCTCCCTTGGTAGATGCTGCATTAATGAGGCTTGTGAGGTATGTGACTCTGCCTCTTGAAGATACAGTCTCGTTTAAAGATCCGCTGGAGAGACGGATTGATGCCGACCTAAAAAGGATTTACCTGACAGCAGGCACAGTGTGCAAACCAGCTCTGGCCTTAGCAGCAGTCTCTAAAGCTTTAGAGGCATGGTCAGACAATGTGAATGATTCTCTTAGAGGTATCTCTGAAGAAGCGGCTAAGAGCTCCCCTATTCAAGAAATCAGGCTTGCCTCTGCCTTTCTGGGGGAGGTCTCTATTGACATTGTTCGCCTAGTGGCTCGGGTGATGTTGTCATCGGTCACCGCCCGTCGAGCCTTGTGGCTGCGACCTTGGTTGGCGGATCCAGCCTCTAAGCAGGCTTGGTGCCGTATTCCATTTGAGGGTTCATCCCTCTTCAGCAACAAGCTTGATAGCGCCATTACCCGAGCTACGGGTGGTAAATCGGGGTTCCTCCCTTAAGACAGGCGTTTACAGAACCAAAAACGCACCTTTTCAAGATCGAAGAACACCGACCGTGCAAGGGAAGCACGTAGTTATAGGCCTGGTCGGGAATTTTCTAGATCCTGGAAATCCAGGCAGTCCTCTTTTAAAAAGCCCACAAAAGGGGCTTCTACTAGTAACCAGGACTCCACTAAGTTCTTTTGAAATTGGGCCCGCTCAAACATGTCAGGTGGAGGGTCGTCTGCTCCACTTCGGACATGTTTGGGCGGCCTCAATTCGGGATTTCTGGACAGTCAGAACAGTGTCCTCAGGCCACACCTGGGTCTTCAACAGCACTCCCAGACTAAGATTCATACCAACAAATCTTCCAAGTTCAGAGGAGAAGAAACAAGTTCTTTTAGCTTACATAAGCTCTTTATTAGCTCAAAACGCAGCCATTCCTGTTCCAGATGGCAAACGAGGAGAAGGCATGTATTCTCCTCTGTTTCTGGTACAGAAGAAGAACGGCACATGGAGGCCTGTTATAGACCTGACTCATCTCAACCGGTTTATCCGAAAGGAAAAATTCAAGATGGAGTCACTATTAACGATTCAACAATCAGTTCATCTAGGAGACTGGCTGGTGTCAATAGACTTGAAAGACGCCTACTTTCATGTCCCAGTGGCGGCAGACTTCCAAAAGTTTCTTCGCTTTGCTGTAGGCGATCAACACTTACAGTTTACCTGCCTTCCATTTGGTCTCACAACATCACCTCGGGTGTTTTCCAAGGTTCTGCTGGCTGTTGTTGCTCTGCTCCGAGTCAAAGGAGTTCGCCTTCACCACTATCTAGACGACCTCCTCCTTCTAGCCCAGGACAAGGGTCAGCTTCTAGAGCACAGGAGTCTAGTAATTGCCACTCTCCAAGAGTCTGGGTGGCTCCTGAATTTGGAGAAAAGTCACCTGATTCCATCTCAGTCTCTCATATTTCTAGGTGCCCATTTCAACACACTAGAGGGCACCATCTCGCTACCAGAGGAGAAGATTGTGGTGATCCGGGACAGGATCTGTTCAACTCTTGCTTCATCTCACCTTTCCGCTCTTCAATGTCTGAAGGTGATCGGCACAATGGCAGCCACCATTCCCATGGTGAAGTGGGCTCAATGGCACACTCGCCCATTCCAGAAAGGGTTTCTCCAACAGTGGGATTCTCCCAGCAAGAATCAGCGCATCCTCCTCACTCCATCCATGAGAGAGTCTCTCCTTTGGTGGCTTCAAGGGAAAAATCTCCGCAATTGCCATTCGATTCTTCCCATCACATGGGTCACAGTGACCTCAGATGCCAGCAATCGGGGCTGGGGTGCTCATTGCCTGTCAGAAGTAGCTCAGGGCAGATGGATCTCGCCATCTCAGAAGACTGTATCCAACATTCTGGAACTTCGAGCGCCCTTTCAGGCGCTCAGATCCTTCTACCATCTGATAAAGAACTCCTCAGTGATGCTCCGGTTGGACAATACAACTGCGGTGGCCTATATAAGGAAACAAGGTGGGACTTGCAGCTGGTCCCTCCTACGGGAAGTGGAGCCAATCATGAACTGGGCTCAGAAGAATCTGTCCAACATTTCGGCAGTCTACATTCCGGGGGTCCAGAATGTTCAGGCGGACTTTCTGTCCCGTGTTCAAATGAACAACAACAAGTGGTCCCTGCACAAAGAGGTGTTCAAGTGGCTCCTGACACTGGGAGTGTCTCCAGAAGTGGATCTGTTTGCTTCCCCATGCAACTACAAACTCACCAAGTATTACTCGAGGTTCCGGGATACCCAAGCATATGGGATAGATGCCCTCACGGATCGGTGGAGGTTCAACAAGGCGTATGCCTTCCCTCCGGTGCCTGTGATACTCCAATTTCTCCGCAGGCTCAGAACAGAGGAAGTGGTTGTCATAGCAGTAATACCGTTTTGGCCCAACAGGCCATGGTTTCCCCTCTTAACTCTCCTCAGTTATCGGGAGTCAATCCCTCTGCCTCTCAGGGCGGATCTTCTGTCCCAAGGTTCTATCCTGCATCCATACCCTGCTCATCTACATCTCAGGGTTTGGTTTTTGAGAGGGGAAGGCTTGAAGCCTTAGGGTGTCCAGAAGAAGCCATCCCGACGCTTATGAATGCCAGACGGAAGAGCACTAACAGAGTTTATGAACGTATCTGGTCCAAGTTCACAGAACTCACTAGACCTAATCCTTGTGGTTCTCCAAAAGTCCAGGATATCCTCAGCTTTCTGCAAACAGGGTTGGATTTGCCTCTAGCAGTAAGTTCCCTTCGTGTGCAAATATCAGCCATCTCGGCATTTACAGGAATTTCATGGGCTAACCACACCCTGGTTCGCCAATTCTTCAAGGGTGCTATCAGGCTAAGACCTCAAAGGAAACCGAGATTCCCTAAATGGGATCTTCCCCTTGTTCTAGATTTCCTTTCCACGCTTGGAACAGATCCTGAAAATCCTCTATCAGTTAAAGACCTCACGCTCAAGATCGTCTTCCTGGTGGCAGTAACTTCAGCCAAGAGAGTGTCTGAAATCAGGAACTTAGGTTCCAAAGAGCCTTTCCTGACCTTTTTTCCGGATAGAGCAGTACTAATTCCCATGTTGGGCTCAAACCCTAAAGTGACATCTATTTTTCACGAAAATCAGGAAATTGTGTTGCCTACCTTTAACACAACAGAAGGTCAAGAAGTCCATCCCCTTCATGTGGGACATACTTTGAGTCAATACTTGGAAGCTACGCAATCATTTAGACAGACGGATTTCCTTTTCATTCTTCTACGGGGAAAAAATAGAGGAAAACGGGACTCAATCAGATCCATCTCTGCTTGGATAGTACAGACCATTCAAAGGGCTTATAAAGCGAAGGGCTTGGCTCCTCCAGAGGCAGTGACTGCACACTCAACTCGGAGTATTTCAACCTCGTGGGCGGCTTCTCTTCATGTTGCACCCGAAGTTATATGTAGAGCGGCTTCCTGGTCATCTATCAATACGTTTGTTTCCCACTATTGTGTTGAACCTGCCGCTTTGTCATCCATTAATTTTGGTTTGAAAGTGCTGTCAGTGGACAGTGTTAAATAAATTTATTTTCTTGCTCAGCATTGTGCCCACCCGGGTGTGTTTGGCGAGTTATTTCCCACACGTATGCTGCCATGGAGCCTGTCAGGAAAACGGAAAATTTATATCAAATACTTACCATAATTTTCCTTTCCTGATAGGCTCCATGGCAGCAGGAGTCCCTCCCAATGCTTGGAGTAGGCTAGTTACGAAACACGGCTGAGAGCCCACAGCTGAAATTTATAGGGAGGGGTCCTGTTGGGTAGTTATGGAGGCGGGGTCAACCCACACGTATGCTGCCATGGAGCCTATCAGGAATGGAAAATTACGGTAAGTATTTGATATAAATTTTCCGTTTTTTTTTTCAAAATTGTTGGTCTTTTTTTTTTTTGTATATAGCACAAAAAATAAAAACCGCAGTTTTATAGCATAAAGTTAAAAAATATTGTTTTGTTTTTTTTCTCAAAATTGTCGCTTTTTTTTTGTTTATAGCACAAAAAATAAAAACCGCAGAGGTGATCAAATACCACCAAAAGAAAGCTCTATTTGTGGAAAAAAGGGGACAGCAATTTTATTTGGGTACAGCATCGCATGGCCGCGCGATTGTCAGTTAAAGTAACGCAGTGCCGTATTGCAAAAAATGGCCTGGTCATGAATAAATGTTACGGAGGGCAAATGGATAAACTGTTTATTTATAAACAAAAAAATCTTCTTGAAAAAAAAAAAAAAAAACAAAACAAAACAAGCAAACAAAAACAACACAACAACAACAAAAAAAAAAAAAAGAAGAATCCAAAACAATGTAGCACAATAATGTATATTTGTGTAGCCCAGGTGTCCTAATAAGAAGACCCGAGGACTGCCATCATCTGGGGAGAGGGGGGGGGTGTAAATTCTCTTCTATTTTCTCTTGTGTTTGATACTTTGTATCTCTTCCTTCTGTCCGCACATGCAGCAGAACACACCATTATTCTTCACTTCTTATAAAAACAACTTTGTTCTTCCAGAATAGATTGGAAGTGGAATGTTTCCACACAATGTCTCCCCCCCCCTCCCCTTGTCTGCAATGGTACAGCCCAAAAGTTTCTGATTGGCCAGAAAAGTTTCAGACACTTGCCAAACTTCAGGAAATTGGAAGTGCAGATCAGCTGTGCTGGGATTCCAGGACTTATAATGACATGGGGGGTGGTGAGGATTGGAGAAGGAGAATTACCTGCTGGTGTCTTCAGGTAAGTCTAGAGTTCCTGCAAGTTTGAGAGAGATCATTGAATCTGCTTATATATGTAATGATAGGATTGGTCAGAAGTAGCAGTGAATGGGTGGTGTGGTAAAATGACCTCCTATGAAATGATTAAAGTATAACTAAAGGCAATTTTTTTTTGATAGAGTGGAGGGGGGTTAGACCCACCTTCCTAATAGGGGAGGTTCACCCTCTCTATTCTGGTGACTGTTTTCACTGAGAGTGAAAGAAAATCCCACATTTTGGGTTGTCACCAGAACAGGAATAGGGGGGAAATCTTCCAATGGGGACACCCAGGTTTTTTTTTTCACTTCCTGTTGTAGCTATGGGACAGGAAGTTAAGGAAAATCTCCCCAAGGGGGCGCAGGTGGCATAAAAAAAAAAAAAAAAACTGACACATGGGTTATAACCCTGCCTTACACTATTCAAAGTTGGGGGGGGGGGGGTTACCTTTTTTTAGTTTTGCTTTGGACCCCTTTTACACTATACTGGGCAACATTAGCTGTCACACGTGCACTTTTTTTGACTGTTGCTGTGCATCTTACATTCAGTTTAATGGTCTGTCCTATGCACAACAAATGCATCAAAGTAGCTCATGCATCTTTTGGAGCTTTGCCACATTGGTTACTTAGATTATTATTATTATTATTATTATTATTATTATATACATTTTTATTTTATTTTTTTTCATGCGAAAAATGCTTGCTTGCTGTATTTGGGGCAGGCTCTTGAGGAGTACTGAGGCAGGGTGCTGCCTTAAATAAATGGCACCCTGCTGGCCCCACCCACCAACCACGATCTGCCTGCATTGCACAGAGCAATGTTTCTCACCTCCAGTACTCAAGGTGCCCCAACAGGTCATGTTTTCAGGATTTCCCTCCAATGAAGCAGCTGTGGTCATTACTAAGGCAATGAAGCTGATCAAATCACATGTGCAAAATAATGGGAAGCCTGTAAATGTGACCTGTGGGGGCGCCTTGAGGACTGGAGTTGAGAAACACTGGCATAGAGAGTGACAGAGACCCAGTGACGATGTCGCAGGGTGTAAAATAAGATATGTAATAAAATAGGTCCTGACAAACCCCAGGGTAACTTTCATCCTGGCACCTCTCCCCCCCCCCCCCCCCACCCCCGGTATGTATCCCAGGCTCCGCTTGCCCATCTACGGGCTCAGGAATGGCATAGCGGGTGCTGCCGAGGGGAGGGAGGAGAGCGAACACACGTTTCCGCTCTCCTCCCCTTCTAGTTCTTGACCCGGAAGTGACATCACACCTCACTTACGGGTCAATGATGTCACTTCCCTTCTTGACCCGGAAGTGACATCATTGACCTGGAAGTGACGTGTGATGTCACTTCCGGGTCAAGAACTAGAAGGGGAGGAGAGCGGAAACGTTTCGCTGTTCAGTTTTCCCCGGCCATCAGGGCCAGGAAAGAATGTAATGCAGTGTGATGTGGAGCACAGAGGAGACATGCAGTCTTTTAGACCTCGGATGTCTCATTAACCTCTTGTGGACCGCCCCACGCAGGTATACTGCGGCAGGGCGGCCCTCCTGCACGAAATCCTGTACCTGTACGTGATTTTGTGCACTGGGTATGGGGCTCGCATGCACGCCACTGGCGACCCGCTCCTGCTGATTGGCGATGTCCACTGGGACCCGCCAATCGTTCTCCGGAGAGGCAGAATGTGAACAAGGCAGACTGCCATTCTGTGAGAGGGGAAGATGGAGATCCTGTGTTTCTGCAGGAACACCGATCTGTCTCTCTCCCCCCTCCCCCCAGTTAGAAAGCACTCCCTAGAACACCTTTACTTTTGATTGCCCCTGATGGTAACCCCATCCCTGCTAGTGTCATTCGTACAGTGACAGTGCATTTTTTCACTGTATTGGTGTCACAAAAAAAATAAATCGCTGCCCTTTCCACACTGGGGCTGCCTGTGTGTTGGCAGTGAAGCGGAACTTTACCGCTGTTTAAGTGGCACTTTTAACCCCAAAGGAGTTAAAAGCACCCGTGTTGCGGCGCTTTGGAAGTGCTGACTATTCATTGCAATGAGCAGGGGCGTTTTGTATAAAGCGCTCCCAACCCGCCTCAAAGATGCTGCTTGCAGGACGTTTTTCAAGCGCACCGCCCCAGTGTGAAAGCACTCGCTGTCAAGTGCTATTTCTATTGCTAAAATGCCTGAAAACTGCCTCAGTGTGAAAGGTCTTGCTAGTTAAAAAAAAAATAAAAAATCTATCCTATAGTTTGTAGACGTGATAACTTTTGCGCAAACCAATCAATATACGCTTATTTTTTATTTATTTTTTTAATTGGGAATGTTTTATAGCATAAAGTGAAAAAATATTGTGGTTTTTTTTTTTTTTTTTTTTTTTCTCAAAATTGTCGCTCTGTTTTTATTTATAGCACAAAAAATAAAAACCGGAGAGGTGATCAAATACTACCAAAAGAAAGCTCTATTTGTGGGGGGGGGGAAAAAAAGGACATACATTTTATTTGGATATAGCTTTGCACGACTGCGCAATTGTCAGATAAAGTAACGCAGTGCCGTATTGCAAGAAATGGCCTGGTCATGAAGGGGGGTAAATCTTTGGGGGCTGAATTGGTTAAAGAGCACCTGTCACAAAAAAAATTAGAGGCCTTTTTGTACCCTATGTAATTTGGAGGGGGGGGGACAGTTAAGTAAAAAAAAAAAAAAATTGTAAAAAAAAAGTCACACCCAAGCACATAAAATCCCCCCCCCCCCAAAAAAAATTGAGGCCCCTCACCCCCACATATACACACGTACGAATGTAAAGACAAGCAGTGGGGTGCCTACGCCTGAAAAAGTCGCTTGCAATACACATGTTGCATATCGCCGTGCACACCGGAATGAGAGCGCCAATTCTAGCACCAGACTTCCTTCGCAGCGCTAAACTGATGACCAATAGGGGGCTTTTAAAGCTTCGCCTATGGAAAATATAGGGTACTGACATGTTTAAGGTTTGACATGTTGGGTATCTATTTACTCGGTGCAACCTCAGCTTTTATATTTTATGAATTACTGTAATTGGGTAATTTATTGCGTTTTTGTGCCCCCCTAAAATTGACTTTTAATGTGTGGGGGGGTTTTATTTGTATTTTTTACAGAAATGTTATTACAACACAGATCTCAAATAAAAGCATGTGAAGGGATGAAAGAACTTTTAACACTGCAAGTCCCCTTTCACATGAGAAATCGGGTCCACCTGTCAGTCTTCCAAGCAGACCTGATCAAAAAGGTCCATGCAGTGCCGACACAAGGCCATCCAGGGCCCAGGGCAAAGAAGCCAAACTGCAACCCCCCCCCCTCTCCTTTATTATGTGCGAGCTTGGGGGATACTAACCCTCAGCATACAAATGCCTTGTATCAGAATGAGCTCACCCCCCCCCCCTCCCCGGAGCAGACCAGAGAGTAGTCAGGTGTAAACAGACGGCGGAGTCCATTTACACCCAGCTACCCACAGAGCAGATAGATAGATATATATATCTATATATCTATATATCTCTATATTTTCATGTGATGACACTTGTGTACAGCTTGTATAACAGTGTAAATTTTCTGTCCCCTCAAAACACAGCCATTAATGTCTAAACCGCTGGCAACAAAAGTGAATACACCCCTAAGTGAAAATGTCCAAATGGAGCCCAATTAGCCATTTTCCCTCCCCAGTGTCATGTGACTCGTTGGCCCCGGTTCACACAGGGGCGGCACGACTGGTGAGGCGACCTGCACACGATTTCCATAGCGACTTGCAAAACGACTTCTGTATAGAAGTCTATGCAAGTCGCCCCCAAAGTAAGCTGAGCGACTTGCTTTAGAACGGTTCCGTAGTACAGAACGGGAGGCGACTTGTCAGGCGGCTAGGTCGCCTGACAAGTTGCCCCTGTGTGAACCGGCAGTTAGTGTTACAAAGTCTCGGGTGTGAATGGGAAGCAGGTGTGTTGAATTTGGTGTTATCGCTCTCACTCTCTCATACTGGTCACTGGAAGTTCAACATGTCACCTCATGGCAAAGAACTCTCTGAGGATCTGAAAAAAAAAGAATTGTTGCTCTACATAAAGATGGCCTAGGCTATAAGAAGATTGCCAAGACCCTGAAACTGAGCTGCAGCACATGACCAAGACCATACAGCGGTTTAACAGGACAGGTTCCACTCAGAACAGGCCTCGCCATGGTTGACCAAAGAAGTTGAGTGCATGTGCTCAGCATCATATCCAGAGGTTGTCTTTGGGAAATAGACGTATGAGTGCTGCCAGAATTGCTGCAGAGGTTAAAGGGGTGGGGGGGTCAGCCTGTCAGTTCTCAGACCATACGCCGCACACTGCATCAAATTGGTCTGCATGGCTGTCATCCCAGAAGGAAGCCTCTTCTAAACATGATGCACATGAAAGCCCACAAACAGTTTGCTGAAGACAGACTAAGGACATAGATTACTGGAACCAAGTCCTGTGGTCTGATGAGACCAAGATAAATTTATTAGGTTCAGATGGTGTCAAGCGTGTGTAGTGGCAACCAGGTGAGGAGTACAAAGACAAGTGTGTCTTGCCTACAGTCAAGCATGGTGGTGGGAGTGTCATGGTCTGGGGCTGAATGAGTGCTGCCGGCACTGGGGAGCTACAGTTCATTGAGGGAACCATGAATGCCAACATGTACTGTGATAGACTGAAGCAGAGAATGATCCCCTCCCTTCGGAGACTGGACTGCAGGGCAGTATTCCAACATAACGACCCCAAACACACCTCCAAGACGACCACTGCCTTGGTAAAGGTTTTGAGGGTAAATGTGATGGACTAGTCAAGCATGTCTCCGGACCTAAACCCTATTGAACATCTGTGGGGCATCCTCAAACTGAAGATGGAGGAGCGCAAGGTCTCTAACATCCACCAGCTCCGTGATGTCATCATGGAGGAGTGGAAGAGGACTCCAGTGGCAACCTGTGAAGCTCTGGTGACCTCAATGCCCAAGAGGGTTAAGACAGTGCTGGAAATTAACTTTGGGTCCAATTTGGACATTTTCACTTAGGGGTGTACTCACTTTTGTTGCCAGCGGTTTAGACATTAATGGCTGTGTGTTGAGTTATTTTGAGAGGACAGCAAATTTACACTGTTATACAAGCTGTACACTCACTACTTTACATTGTAGCAAAGTGTCATTTCTTCAGCATTGTCACATGAAAAGATAGAATAAAATATTTACAAAAATGTAAGGGGTTTACTCCCTTTTTCATGTGCGTGTATACACTATATTGTCAAAATGAGTATTGGGACGCCTGCCTTTACACTCACATGAACTTTAATGGTGTCTTAGTCTATAGAGTTCAATATTGAGTTGGCCCACCCTTAACAGCTTCCACTCTTCTGGGAAGGCTGTCCACAAGGTTTAGGAGTGTGTCTATGGGAATGTTTGACCATTCTTCCAGAAGTGCATTTGTGAAGTCGGGCATGTGGATAAGAAGGCCTGGCTCGCAGTCTCTGCTCCATCCCAAAGGTGTTCTACCGGGTTGAGGCCAGCACTCTGTGCAGGCCAGTCAAGTTCCTCCACCCCAAACTCCATCATCCATGTCTTTATGGTCCTTGCTTTGTGCTCTGGTCCAAATCATTTGGTGGAGGGGGGATTATGGTGTGGGGTTGATTTTTTTCAGGGGTTGGTTTGGCCCCTTAGTTCCAGTGAAGGGAACTCTTAAGGTGTCAGCATACCAAGACATTTTGGACAATTTCATTCTCCCAACTTTGTGGGAACAGTGTTTTGGGATGGCCCCTTCCTGTTTCTACATGACTGCACACCAGTTCACAAAGACATGGATAAGCGAGTTTGAGGTGGGGGAACTTGACTGACCTGCACAGAGTCCTGACTTCATCCCAAAGATGTTCTGTTGGGTTGGAGTGGAGACTGCAAGCCAGGTCTTCTGGTTCAACATCATTGCCTGACCTCAAATGCTCTTCTGGAAGAATGGTCAAACATTCCCATAGACACACTCCTAAACCTTGTGGACAGCCTTCCCAGAAGAGTTGCAGCTGTTATAGCTACAAAGGGTGGACCAACTAAATCTCAGAATTGGTAAGCCACAATAAAAGCATTTTTGGGTTTACTACTGCTTTAAGGCATAACTTTCTTCTCGAAGTCAACATTACATTAGTAAATGGATGGGAAAGTGGATCATATTTGCTTTTTTTTTTTTTTTTTTTTTTTTTTTTTTTTTTTTTACATTTCTTAAGTTACTTCCTGGTTTCTAGGCCTTGGCAAATTACCTCATACAGGAGTCTTCAGGAGAGGAGGGGTTTTCTCAGCTAAGCACACCCTTCTTCCCGCCTGAGCTAAGGGCAGATGGATTCCAGGAGGTATATGCTACCTGAATCATCTCCCCTTATTCAAGATCATGGGCATTGCCATGGCACCAAATTTAAAAAAAAGTCTGTATTCAAAACAGCCAAATTTGGTGTTTTGAATGCTTTTAAGTGCAAAGATTTGTGAGGGGGGGTCTTGTAAACTCCAGATCCCTCCATAAAGAGTACCTGTCACTTGCCTATTACTTGTACAATGGATGTTTACATTCCTTGTGACAGCAATGAAAGTGATCAGCAATAAAAAGAATTAAAGGGACAGCGTAAAAAAAAATATATATATGTATGTATGTATATGTGTGTATGTATGTATGTATGTATGTATGTATATATATATATACTCACTCGAGTATAAGTCGAATTTTTCAGCACATTTTTTTTGTGCTGAAAGTGCCCCCCTCGACTTATACTCGAGTCAAGCACTTTTCTGCAGCAAAAAATTTTATTTTCCGAACCGACTTTGGGGCCCCGTATCTCAGGGCCACTTGGTGCTAGGAACCCCAAATTTGGTATGCAAACCCAGTGGAACTGGTACCATAACATATCCAAAGATGAAGTTCCTAGCACTAAGTGGCCCCGAGATACGGGGCCCCAAAATCGGTTCGGAAAATGTCATTCTCTGCTGAAGAAAAGTGCTTGACATTTTCCGAACCGACTTTGGGGCCCCATATCTCAGGGCCACTTAGTGCTAGGAACCCCAAATGTGGTGTGCAAACCCAGTGGAACTGGTACCATAACATATCCAAAGCTGGGGTTCCTAGCACTAAGTGGCCCTGAGATACAGGGCCCCAAAATCGATTCGGAAAATGTCATTTTCTGCTGCAGAAAAGTGCTTGACATTTTCTGAACTGATTTTTGGGGCCCTGTATCTCGGGGCCACTTGGTGCTAGAAACCCCAGCTTTGGAAATTTTATGGTGCTAGTTCCACTGGGTTTGCACACCACATTTGGGGTTCCTAGCACTAAGTGGCCCCGAGATACAGGGCCCCAAATTTGGTCAACTGTGTCCATCTGCAGCAATGTCATTTCAGGACCCTTTGGGTTCAGAGACCCCAAATTTTGGCTGCAGCTAGGGGGCATCTAGGAACCCTTAACTACCGAGTTTGAAGTTCGGGGGACCTATGGCTGCAAATGGGCACAGTGAGGCTGCAAATGGGCATTGTTGACCCTCTTTTCCACTTACAGTAGCTGTGCATTTCTCACCCTCGTCTTATACTCGGGTCAATAAGTTTTTCCCATTTTTTTTTTTTGTAGTAAATTAGGGCCTCGACTTATACTCGGAACGACTTATACTCGAGTATATACGGTATATGTATTATACATCCCTCTGAGCTCCTGCGCAGAAGTAAACGCATATGCAAGTAGCACCTGCAAATGTAAACGGTGTGCAAACACAGTGTGACATAAATTATTGCAACGATTGACGTTTTATTCTCCAGGGATATATATTATGTGTTTTGGGGGTTCTAAGTAATTTTAAGCAAAAAATACCGTTTTTACCTTGTAAGCAACAAGTGTCAGAAAAAGGCTTGGGCATGAAGTAGTTAAAACTAGACAGTAACAAGTTTTCTTAACGCAATGGGGGGGGGGGGCTTACATGAGGACGGGGTCTCCATATGTTTGCTTGATTTGTCTTGAATCCCTTAAAAGCGTTTGTTACCCCAACACTTCATATTCCTGATCTGCGCCTGCTGTACCATGTACTTGTATGAGAAAGTATCCTGTGTGGGGTGTTTTTTGTTTTTTGTTTTTTTTGTTTTTTTGTATTGCTTCCTTTGTGTAAAATCTTTGGTAGTCCCTCTGCTTTCCTATTAAAAACTGACCACACTACGCAGGAGAGCATGCCGTGGTAAGTTCTCTAGCTATGCTGGGAACCGGGTCTGCTCTCCTCCAATGATCAGACTTGTCCTGACACGCCCCCCCCCCCCCCCCCGCACAGGTTCTCACTGGGAAGCTCAGTGTGCTGCTGTTTCTCCTCGGCTCTTATGCAGCTGAGAATAGAGGAAATGTGGTCACTTATAAAAAAGGTATCTCTAAATTTTTTTTTTTTTTTTTTTTTTTTCTTCTCCCCAATTTTAAACTGAATGGGTTGTTTTTACAAGGTGATTGTTTGTTAGACATGGATGCTTGTGGCGTATCACACTAAAGACTGCTGGCAGGATGGGACTAGTTATGTGGTTTGGTAGCCTCACTGCACTGGATACCTGGATTCAATTCCCACCAGGGACTCCCATCTGTATGAAGCTTTCTATGATTTTCTTGGGGTGTTCCTGTTGCTCTAAATCTCTGCTGGATTATAGAATGGGAGGGTGGAGGGAAAATTCCGGTCCCCACCACGGATCGGAGCGAGCCTTATCTTGGACATTTTGATAAATAAAGAGGCGGATTAGCCGGCTTGCAGTGGTCACACCTGATGTAATTCTGCTGTCTGTAGTACAAATCTGCTCCTGTCACTGTGATCTATGGGGAGAGATTTTCCTCCTCTCTGAAGGGTACAGACTGATCTCCAGACTGTCATCATTCCTATTCCTGGGATTATCTGCCCCATCCTCCTTTCATTCCTGTAATATCCCCTCCTTCAGCTATTTCAATGGACTTCTTTCATAAGGAGATTCTGTAGTCTCTTATATTTTGTTTTGTACATGAGCTGGTGATTATCTTAACGCTTTTATTACCAATGATGGCAACAGCCTGGTTAGCTCCCCTTATGCCTTCCATAGCCAGATTGTCTGTTCAAGGTTTGGGGCCCATGTACTTTTTTTTTTTCCTGCAGTGCATATACCTAGTGAAGTGACTGGCCACATGATACACAGAGATGAAACAAATCCTCCTACATAGGTTGTACCTGTTTATCTACAATATTCTCTTCTCTACAGCCATTCAATGTGCAGAATTTATATAGTACGTCTGAGCTTTCAGAAATCTGAAGCTACACACTGCAGAGCTCTCAGTGAGTGCTGATTGGAGGGAAGGGAGATACCACCCTGTTCACACAGCACAAAGGAACAGAGCTGAGGCTTTCAATCACAGGCTGTGTGCTGGAGGTCCCTCCCTTGTAAAGATATATAGTAAAACCCTGAGATTGCGAGCATAATTTGTTCTGGGAAAAAATGCTTGTAATCCAAAGCACTTGTATATCAAAGCGAATTTCCCCATAAGAAATAATCGAAACTCAGATGATTCGTTCCACAACCATTTTATTCATAAGTCCTTCAGTTTATAGTCCATATAAAAAGATTATAGCAATGTGATAGGTTGTGTAACCATAAAATATATATCCACAATTGGAAGCCTCCACAAGGGGATTAGAAGAAAAATCCGGCAGTAACTGCAGAGTATAAAAAAGAGAGGCGCCTCCAAGTGTAGCAATATGGTTAAGTTTAATGAAGGTACAACATTTAGAAACTCACATGTTTGATAATTTATACAGGCACATCTAAGTATGGAGGCATCCGGGGTAAAGCTGTCCACATAGACCGTCCTCCGCACCGCCAGCTCTCAACACTGTCAGTCTGCAATTGTGACCGGGAAGACTACCCTGCAGTAGAGCGATCTGAAAGCGAGGCTTGAAGCGCTCGTGGAGCGCAGTGTGGAAGGGATGACGTCGATGGAGGTGCGGAGGACGGTCTGTGGACATCTTTATCTCGGATGCCTCCATACTTAGATTTGCCTCTTTTAATCACCAACCATGTGAGTTGGTAAATGTTGTACCTTCATTAAATGTAACCATATTACTACACTTAGAGGCGCCTCTCTTCTTTTATACTCCGTTGTGACATGACACTACTCTTATATCAAGTCAAAGTTTAAAAAAAAAAAAAAAAAATTTGCTTGTCTTGCAAAACAATCTCGCATCAAGTTACTCTCAAACCAAGGTTTTACTGTATGTAAATCAGCATCATAAATAACTGGTTGTCAGGAAAACTTGAAGTGATTCATGCTTATGGAAGAGGCATTAAGCAGCAGACAGAAATGCTGCAGCAGCGCTATCCCGGCAGTATAGCCGCGGTGTCCCATTGATTTCAATGGGCGGGAGCGCTATATACACACCGCTCCTTCACTGCTCCAAAGATGCTCCTAGCAGGACTTTTACTACTATAACAAAAATTTTTTTTATTTTTTATTTTTTTTTGCATCCTGCCAGCGCACGCTCCAGTGTGAAACCCTCGGGGCTTTCACATTGGAGAGACAGGAGCGGCTCTTTCAGGACGCTTTGCAGGCGCTATTTTTAGCGCTAAAGCGTCCCAGTGTGAAAGGGGTCTTATGGCATTATTAAGTGTTCTTGCATAGCAAGACCACTTACTGTTATCTCACATATATATTATTCTTATTATTATAGCCAAATTTACCACCCTAACTCCTCCCACAGTTTTTACACTACATAGACAGTAATATACCGAAACGTGCGGATTGTTCCCGAATGGTGTGCTATTACTTTGTGGAACGTTTCGCCAAATGGTTCACAAAATATCGTCATTTTTGCGGCGAAATTGGTCCCATAGGAATGAATTGGGGAAACTAGAGTGGGAGATGACAAAAGCTGGAAAATCAGAACATGATTTCTAAACTGCCGCCACTCCCTCATTTTCAAGCCCACCTACACAAATCTTATATCAAAACGTTCAGCTATCCCTGCTGCCACTAAACATGTCCACGGCTAAGCCATAGTCCTGATAGTTTTCACAATATGAGCATTTGTTTGCAACTCACGTCCATTGACATTCATTGAAACTACACTCTAGCCCCCTCCAAATTTGAAGGGCACTTTGTAAACTGCGACTGTGCCTTCATTTTTAATATTTCAGAGACATACTATACATCAAAATCTAGGTTCTGGGTCTTGTGATTCTCACAATATAAAGATCTTCGCTGTAGGATGTATAGTTTTTAAAATACAGCCATTTGTTTAGAGGTCATTTCAGGAAATTTTAGCCATTAATCAGAGTGTACTGTTAGTGTTTTGTTGCCATGGTTACCAAAGCTTCTGTTATACACAGGGGGAAGGTGGCTGGAGCATCTCAAATATTTTTGAAAAAAAAAAAATATTTTTGAAAAAAAAAAATATTTTTGAGAAAAAAAAATATTTTTGAAAAAAAAATTACTTTAAAAAAAAATAATTTCGAAAAAAAAATTACTTTTGAAAAAAAAAAATTACTTTTGAAAAAAAAAATTACTTTTGAAAAAAAAAATTACTTTTGAAAAAAAAAATCATTTTTGAAGAAAAAAAATCATTTTTGATTAAAAAAAATTCATTTTGAAAAAAAAAATTACTTTTGAAAAAAATGTTCAGCTCTTTCAGCGAATGATGGAACTTTTTTTACTACTATTTATACTTTTTAAAATATTAAGCTTTTTAACACTTTTCACAGTTACTCAAGCCACTCCACCCCACCCAGTTACTCCGCCCACTCCAGTTGTAGAGGCAAGAACACTTTCACAATTTCCCCAGAAATTGTACCTTTTCTAGTTGTAGACTGCAATTTTTTTTTGAATGTATCTAATACTTAGAACTGTTCATTTGGGTACAGTGTTGTATGACCGCGCAATTGTCATGCAAAGTGCGTCAGAGCTGAAAGCTGAAAATTGGTCTGGATAGGAGGGGGGTTTTTTTTAATGCCCCTGTAAGCAAGTGGTTAAATAATGCATTACAGGACTAAACTAAAATGCCATGCTATGACTACCCTGTTTGCCCGAAAATAAGACCTAGCGTGATTGTCGGTGATGGCTGCAATATAAGCCCTACCCCCCAAAATAAGCCCTAGTTAAAGTCCTTGTAGGGCTTATTTGGGGGGGTAGGGCTTATATTGCAGCCAGCACTGACACTCACGCTAGGTCTTATTTTCGGGGAAACTGGGTAGAGCTAAATCAAAATTTGCTGCCAAAATAACACTGGCGTGCGTACACACGATCGGACATTCAGACAACAAAATCTATGCATTTTTTTTTTTTTTTTTTTTTTTTCTGACTGATGTTGTCTCAAACTTGTCTTGCATACACACGGTCACACAAATATTGTCGGAAATTCCAAACGTCAAACGCGGTGACGTACGATGAGAAAAATTAACTTCAGTAGCCAGTGCAGCTCTTCTGCTTAATTCTGAGCATGCGTGGAACTTTGTGCGTCGGAATTGTGTACACACGATCGGAATTTACGGCAACGGATTTTGTTGTTGGAAAATTTGAGATCCAGATCTAAAAATTTTGTGTGACGGAAATTCCGATGGAAAATGTCCGATGGAGCCTACACACGGTCGGAATTTCCACCAACAAGCTCCCATCGAACATTTTCTGTTGGAAAATCCGACCGTGTGTACGGGGCATTAGTGTAAACACAGGCAGAGGAAGTGATGTCATCTCCCCTCGTGGAATTATTTTCGGTTCCAGAGAGAGGATGTCTAAACATGAGTTGCACAACACTGTACTAACACCGGTACACTTGCCGCCCCCCCCCCCCCCGTTAACCCCTTCACTCCCTGGCACTAATTGCAGTTGCCAGCTTTTTCACTGATCGCTGCATTGTTGTCATTTGTGACTGTAATAAGTGTTAGGGCAGTTAGTAATAGGCCTGGGTTACCCACCTAATAAAGGTTTAACCCCTTGATTGCCCCCAGTTAACCCTTTCACCCCCTGTCACCAGTGTGACTATAGATTTTTTTTTCTGATCGTCGTATTGGTGTCAGTTGATTCGTTTCACTGTCAGGTTTTTATAGCGTTAGATACTACCTAATAAAGGTTTTAACCTCTTGATTGCCCCTAATAACCTGTCACTAGTGATCACCGTATTAGTGTTATAGGTGACGCTGGTTAGTCTGTGTGAGATATATATATATATATATTCGGGGTACCCGCCGTATATTGCCCACTAAAGGTTTAACCCCCTGATCGCCCAGCGGGTGATATCAGTTAGGCTTTAGTGTCAGGGTCTGCATCACCCCAGGCAGCGCCAGATTAATGCCAGTAGTGCTAACACCCACGTACCTACCATACGCCACCCTTAGTAGTATAGTGGTCTGAACAGATCCTTGTAAGTTGCGGTCATATTGGTCCACTGACCCAATTCACCATATGCCCGTGTTTCTCTGCCTCCATGGCCAGGGCACGATACGAGCAGATCTTGCAGCTTTGTTTACTCCCGATCAAGTTGTCTGCGTTGAGTCCCTGATTACGTTTTCTGGCCGCTTGTCTTTGAAACAGTATCTTCCCAGCAAGCGTGCCAGATATGGGGCCAAGATGTATAAGCTTTGTGACAGGGCCACAGGCTATACATGTAGTTTTTATGTTCTAGACAGGGGAATTGGCGCTGTCCTACTGTATGTATAAGTAATGTTTCTTCTCAAGGATACACAACGAAATGTTGGCTTATAAACAAAAGTAGCATAAATATCAAGAGAAAATTAATGTGAATCATCTGTGAGGTAAAATAGAAAAAAGGTGCAAAACATTCTAAAGTGCATATGAAATCGCATGTGCAAAAAAATCGCATGTGCAAAAAAAAGTATATATACATATATCAAGAATATCTATAACTTAAAAGTGATCCCTAAGGGTCAAAAAGTGCTAGGGGATCCAAATCCAATAAAATTAGTGTTAGTGTATATATGATGATCCGCATGAACAATCATAAAAACACATCCAGAGTAAAAACCTCAAAAGGTTAAAAAACTTAGTGTAGGAGAACCTTAGTATGTATGCAGACACAGGTCCAATAAAAGCAATCAAGGTGGACCACTTCAAAAGTGTGTAAACACAAACAGTGGAAAAAAACAATCAGTAATAAGTAAAAAATTAGCAGCAACAGTTCTAGAAGTAAGTCCCACTGGTGAAGGAAAAAAGTAGTCACGGTTTCCAACTGTTGGTGATCCGACCTCCACTGCACCCCCACTCGTGTGTACACTTACCGGACTGCCTAACCCCTGCAGGGGTAAAAGGCATATGTAGACAGTCCTGCGATGGTAACAGCGGAAAGTGGTCCTCCGTTCAGGGGTGCTATATCAGGTGATGATGTCTCAAGCCCTTTGAGAGAGAAACAGACATCTGTCTGTTTCTCTCTCAAAGGGCTTGAGACATCATCACCTGATATAGCACCCCTGAACGGAGGACCACTTTCCGCTGTTACCATCGCAGGACTGTCTACATATGCCTTTTACCCCTGCAGGGGTTAGGCAGTCCGGTAAGTGTACACACGAGTGGGGGTGCAGTGGAGGTCGGATCACCAACAGTTGGAACCGTGACTACTTTTTTCCTTCACCAGTGGGACTTACTTCTAGAACTGTTGCTGCTAATTTTTTACTTATTACTGATTGTTTTTTTCCACTGTTTGTGTTTACACACTTTTGAAGTGGTCCACCTTGATTGCTTTTATTGGACCTGTGTCTGCATACATACTAAGGTTCTCCTACACTAAGTTTTTTAACCTTTTGAGGTTTTTACTCTGGATGTGTTTTTATGATTGTTCATGCGGATCATCATATATACACTAACACTAATTTTATTGGATTTGGATCCCCTAGCACTTTTTGACCCTTAGGGATCACTTTTAAGTTATAGATATTCTTGATATATGTATATATACTTTTTTTTGCACATGCGATTTTTTTGCACATGCGATTTCATATGCACTTTAGAATGTTTTGCACCTTTTTTCTATTTTACCTCACAGATGATTCACATTAATTTTCTCTTGATATTTATGCTACTTTTGTTTATAAGCCAACATTTCGTTGTGTATCCTTGAGAAGAAACATTACTTATACATACAGTAGGACAGCGCCAATTCCCCTGTCTAGAACAATTTTTTTAGCTTGGATTACACCTCGGTGTTTTTCACTTTTAGGGGGCAGCAGTCCCTTTTTTACTTTTACTTTTATTTTCCTAAGCGCGGAACCTTTGTCACTCATGTAGTTTTTATGGTTTACGAGGGAAGAGTTAGTGGCGTAGAGCCAGAGAACTGCCCAGAGATTGTGTGGGACTTGGTGTCACCCTTATTCGGAAAGGGGTACCACTTGTATGTGGACAATTATTTCACGAGCGTGCCACTTTTTAGTCACTTGTTTGATCACGGAATTGTCCCATGTGGCACCGTGCGATCTAATCGCCGGGGCTTTCCCCAGCGGCTTGTAGATTCCCGTCTTAGGCTGGGGGAGAGAGCCTGCTTGAAGTGTAGTAATTTGCTCGCTATGAAGTGGAGGGATAAGAAGAATGTTTTCGTTCTCACCTCCCTTCATGCAGACACGACGGTCCAAATTACTACAGCGACTGGTGTTGTAGAGAAACCCCTCTGTCCACGAATATAACCAAAATATGGGAGGGGTGGACCACAACAACCAGTTGATGGCGCTGTACTTAATTGCCCATAAGGCCAAATGCTAGTACAAAAAAGTGTCTGTATACTTATTCTAATTGGCTCTGCTGAACGCTTATGTGCTATACTGAGCTTCAGGACGAACTGGACCCCTCCTTAAATTCCAGGAAGAGATCGTCAGAGCCCTTTTGTTTCCAGACCGGGCTGTGCCCCAACTTCCCAATCCAAATGCATTAAGCTGGCTGCATCAGGGGCATCTTCTGCATGTCCTCCCTGGCACCCCTACCCAATGAGCCCCCCCAAAAAAGATGTCGTGTCTGTAGGAAACGCTGATATAGGCGTGACGCCCACTTTTATTGTCCCTCCTGTCCTGACCATCCTGGTCTTTGCATTGATGAATGTTTTGAACGCTACCATACACTAATGGAGTATTAGCGTAGGGTACAGCATTGCACAGACTAGGACACACTTTCACAGGGTCTCCAAAGATGCCATCGCATTTTGAAAGACTTGAACCGTTACAGTTTCAAATAAAGTGTAAAAAAAAAAAAAAATAAATGTAGTTGTCATTTTATTCTGTATTTTTACTGTATTCTATGCTTAACTGAAATGTTTTGTTACCTGAAAAGCAAACATGATAAAACCATAGTATGTAATTATTTTATACTTTACTGATTACTGTGTTTTTATTGTTAACCGTTTTTTGTTTTCAGGTACACCATTCAGCTGCAGCACTGATTTATTTATCTTGACAGCAACAGCGTTTGCTCCCACGATATGTAAATCAGCGACTCCTTCGCTGTAGGAGGTGATTTCACCACCACATGCTATTTTGAAGATGGCTGTTTCTAGACCTCCTCTGGAAGGTTCCTGGTGTTCCCAGCCCTCCTCATAAAACGATAGGCTCAACCACAGATGTGCATGGTGAAAGAATATATCGTTTTATGAGGAGGGCTGGGAACACCAGGAACCTTCCAGAGGAGGTCTAGAAACAACCATCTTCAAAATAGCCCAGCAGCTGTCCCGTTGGTCATACTCTGCAAGAGTTGTTACATACCAGCTTCCACCGATCCTCTGTAGTGGGGGATCATGGGGTTCCGGTAAGCAGTTACCCCTTCTGTACTGGTGGCGGACTTCTTCTTTTCAAGATCTATTTGGCACAAGTCACTTTATTCAATAGGACTTTTTATGTATGAGGATCATATTCCTTGATTTTCTTCTTTAATATATGTTAGATTTTATATCAGTTTGGTCATGTCACTTTTTTTTGTGGTTCAGCACTATTTTATATATGAGTGAAGTGAGTCGTCTATGATGAATACAGTGATGAATCTAATGTTTTTATTATTTTGATTTACTTCACATTTATTATTCATTAGCGTGATTCTATTGTTCCTTATTTTGCACTGGACTTATGTTATTCAGGAGAATTGCTGCTGTTTATGACTTTGTTTACTTACTCATTTGTTCATTTGTGTATGGGGTGGATTTTTTGTTGGCGCAGTTTGATCCCCTTTTTTACAGAAATTGTGAAAGCCTTTTATCACACCACAAGCGCGTCAGTATCGTATCATATGTAAACAGTAATTGCACTATGCATGTGAGGTATCACCGCCAACATCAGATTGAGGGTAAGTAAATTTAGCGGTAGACCTCCTCCCTGTAAATCTAAAGTGGTAACCCGTAAAGGCTTTTAAAAATGTATGTAGTTCGCCGTTGTGCGCAATTTTGAAGCATGTCGTGTTTGGTATCCATGTAATTGGGATAAGATCGTCTTTTTTATATTATACCAAACACTTGAGCAACATGCTGTGTTTTAGTGCAAAAAAATTGCGTTCGAAAAAAATCCCTGCGCAAATACTGTGAAATTTTTTGCAACACCCACCATTTTAATCTGCAGGGCCTTTGCTTTTAAAAATATATGTTTGGGGGTTCAGAGTAGTTTTCTAGCAAAAAAAAATGTCAGAAGGGGCTTTGTCTTAAAGTGGTTAGAAGGGTGGGTGATGTGTGACAAACTTCTAATGTTGTGCATAAAATACCAAGACAGGTCAAACCCAGCCCCCCCCTCCAAATGCCCCTTTGGAAAGTAGACACTCCAAGCTATTTGCTGATAGGCATTCATACCGCCTTGAAATTTTTTCATTTTTTGTCATGTTACAGCCAAAAACTTAAATGTATTTTATTAGGATTTCATGTGATAGACCAACACAAAGTGGCACATAATTGTAAAGTACAAGGAAAATGATAAATGGTTTTGAAATGTTTTTACAAATAAGTGAAAAGTTTGGTGTGCATTTGTATTCAGCCTCCTTTACTCTGATACCCCTAACTAAGATTTAATGGAACCAATTGCCTTTTAGAAGTCACCTAATTCGTAAATGTAGTCCACCTGTGTGTAATTTAGTCATAGTATAAATACAGCTGTTCTGTGAAGTCCTCAGAGGTATGTTGGAGAACCTTGGTGAGCAAACGGCATCATGAAGGCCAAGGAACACACCAGACAGGGCATGGATAAAGTTGAGACGTTTAAAGCAGGGTTAGGTTATAAAAAAAAATATCCCAAGCTTTGAACATCTCACGGAGCACTGTTCAATCCATCATCCGAAAATGGAAAGAGTATGGCACAACTGCAAAACCTACCAAGACATGGCCGTCCACCTAAACTGACAGGCCGGGCAAGGAGAGCATTAATCAGAGAAGCAGCCAAGAGGCCCATGGTAACTCTGGAGGAGCTGCAGAGATCCACAGCTCAGGTGGGAGAATCTGTCCACAGGACAACTATTAGTCGTGTTCTCCACAAATCTGACCTTTATGGAAGAGTGGCAAGAAGAAAGCCATTGTTGAAAGAAAGCCATAAGAAGTGCCATTTGCAATTTGCGAGAAGCCATGTGGGGGGCACAGCAAACATGTGGAAGAAGGTGTTCTGGTCAGATGAGACCAAAATTTTAACTTTTTGGGCTAAAAGAAAAATGCTGTGTGGCAAAAAACAACACTGCACATTACCCTGAACGCACCATCCCCACTAGTGGTGACCGCATCATGTTGTGGGGATGCTTTTTTTCAGCAGGGACAGGGAAGCTGGTCAGCGTTGGTGGGAAGATGATTGGAGCCAAATGCAGGGCAATCTTAGAAGAACTGTTAAGAGTGCGAAAGACTTGAGACTGGGGTGGAGGTTTCGCCTTTCAGCAGGAAAACGGCCCTAAACATACAGCCAGAGCTACAATGGAATGGTTTAGATCAAAGCATATTCATGTGTTAGAATGGCCCAGTCAAAGTCCAGACCTAAATCCAATTGAGAATCTGTAACAAGACTTGAAAATTGCTGTTCACAGACGCTCTCCATCCAATCTGACAGAGCTTGAGCTATTTTGCAAAGAATGGGCAAAAAATGTCACTCTAGATGTACAAAGCTGACTAAAAGACTTGCAGCTGTAATTGCAATAGGTGGTCCTACAAAGTATTGATCCAAGGGGCTGAATACAAATGTACCCTGCACTTTTCACATATTTATTTGTAAAAAAAATGTTAAACTATTTATCATTTTCCTTCCACTTCACAATTATGTGCCACTTTTGTGTTGGTCTATTACATAAAACCCATTTAAGTTTTTGGTTGTAACATGACAAAATGTGGAAAATTTTAAGGGGTATGAATACTTTAAGGCACTGTACATTTGTCTTGGTCAGATCTACGCATCATACAATTTCATCTGGTGGCTTGTAAAAGTGTCATTGCTTAACATTTCCCTCAGAAGCCAAGATACCTTGAAAATGTATAAACAACGCAGATAACTTCTGCTGCATTTGTGGCGAGGTTACTTTTGCACTTTCTCAAAAGTGCAGTATGACGTCAGTGGTAAAAAAGGCACACCATACTTTGAATGAAAAATGGGGGATCAGGACAAGAGTTGGGCCCTCATTATTGTTACATTACATGCGCAACTTATCGGCATCATTGGCTAAACAAGAAGGAAAAGTCCATGCCTGTTGCAGTCCCAATGGTGTGGAGGGAACATGAAAATGTTACATGGGAAAAAACAATAAATGAATGGAAAGTTACTATATATTACTGGTATCAATAAAAAGATACATTTCCAATGATTGGTGTGGCACCATTCTCATTGCTATATCACATTTTGCATGAAAAGTTATGGAGCATAATCGCACATCGCCCTCGTAATTCTGATGCAATTTTGACTTGAAACTGTAGCTTGGAAACTGAAGCCAATTATTACTCGGGACTTAAT
Source organism: Lithobates clamitans (assembly GCA_037952925.1). NCBI lineage: Eukaryota > Metazoa > Chordata > Amphibia > Anura > Ranidae > Lithobates > Lithobates clamitans. The sequence goes on from JBBGZY010000940.1 coordinate 4,112,846, forward strand.
TTTCCTTTTATTAGAGACCCAATTCTGGTAAAAATGTATCTACTTTCATTTCCAAGGCTCTTTTCTTGTAGACTAGTGTTCTACGTGTTTCTCTAGGATTCACACAATACTCCAATGTAACACAATTGGAAAATGTGTGAATCTTGGAAAGTTGTGTCACATCTTGGGGGGGAAAAACCTTTTACAAATGGACCCCTGGGTTTCTAAACTTTTATTTATAAAAAAAAAAAAAATTCAGGGCCCCACTCAACTGATGCCCATCATTGGCCTGCAGGTGGCGCACTGGTCTATAACACGGCTCCATTAGTAACAGATGTTTTATATACACAAAAGTGAAAACAGATGACCGCGCAACCCAATATAAGCAAACATTCCAGAACACCAACTTTGGAATGCTGCATCGCACCTTTTTATATTAAACAGATGTCCTCGGCATTTAAGTGGGTAGTGTTCCTTCAGATAAACACCAGATGTACTGCGCCACACTACCTGGATTGTAATATTGGTCTGCAACAACGTAACTGGTAGGAGGGGGCAGATGTCTTTGGCATGGGGCAGACAGGGGGACAAAATTATATAGAGCAGAGGTCAGTGGCAATATCCACATAGTGCCATGTTCACAACTATTGGACAACAAGCATGCCAGTGAACAATAGTGCATTGGAGTATTAGCTTATCTTCAGTTTTTGCACTCGGTTCTGGTAATGGCAAGTTCAATTTATTACATAAGAATTTGTTTACTTTGCAAAAATGCATGGGCCCCAATGCATGCACTGCAGACTTCAGATCAGCCCCAATGCATGCACCTTTTACACCTTGGCTCTGCTCCAATGCATGCACCTTTTACACCTTGGATCTGCTCCAATGCATGCACCTTTTACACCTTGGATCTGCTCCAATGCATGCACCTTTTACACCTTGGATCTGCTCCAATGCATGCACCTTTTACAGCTTGGATCTGCTCCAATGCATGCACCTTTTACACCTTGGATCTGCTCCAATGCATGCACCTTTTACAGCTTGGATCTGCTCCAATGCATGCACCTTTTACACCTTGGATCTGCTCCATTGCATGCACCTTTTACACCTTGGATCTGCTCCAATGCATGTACCTTTACACCTTGGATCTGCTCCAATGCATGCACCTTTTAGGAATGCAGGGTACTCCTGTAGGTGTGGGTGAACACCTTCTGCACGGCACACCAAAGCTGCTGGTGGTCATTCAGTGACCTCAGGGCAGTGGGTGGAACAAGCTTTGTAATTGACAGCTCAGTGAGAAGTCAATTACAGCCAATGGCAGCAGGTGTCGGTATAAACCACATCCCATGACCACTGGGCCACATGTGCTGGGGATTGCCAAGGACTGGGATGGGGATAACCACTCCAGGCATCAAACTGCATGAACTGTAGCAGTGCCCTGTGTTCTTATTATAGCTCTGATTTAATAAAGTTAACCTGTCTGTAGCTGTTTTAAAATGCACCTGCGATTCCTTAGACTGGTACTACAGTCTCAAGGATCCCTTCAGGGTCTGTATTCACAAAATGCCCAGGGACAGCTGATGGCCTCCTTCCAACTCCCAAAGGACACTCTATACCTGTGACATGAGACCAGATCCATAGACTTTCTCTCTCAGCTTGCACAGGAACCCTGGGTTATAGCTTACAGGCTTCAGGCCCTCAGATCTGCATGGCCTTCCACACTGGGGAGAGGCAGCTGCCTCCTCCCCCACCTGAACCTCTCTTTAGGTGACTGGACTGGAACCCCTGAGCCCATGTGCTCCTCAGACTTAAATACAGTCACCCAGCATTCCTTGGGGCACATCCCCTTTTTAATTGGCCATGGCTGTATCTACATCCATGCTCTCACCTACTAGGTTTCCTCCCACTGTCCAATATGCCTTCTTGCTGTTGGATCAGTGTAAAACATCAAGACTGCATGAACCGCGCACTGAGCAGACCTCACTAATCAAGCACTGCTCTCTGTTTAGGTGCTGTCTGCTTAATTTGCCTGTCTACGTCTCTGTTAGGCAGAAAAGCCAAAAACTTTATATACTTCCTACCACCTACCTAGGAGGGTGCTACAGTTCAAATTGAGTGCCAATGTCTCTGACAACTCAACTACCAATGTAGGTCAATTGCCCATAATTCACTCTAGTTGGTAAAGGTAATCTAGGGGTTTCCCTTAGAATACAGGTTTAGTACCTGGAAATAGGCTATAGTCATGCCTAACCCTTGTGTATATTTGTTGGACTTGCCACACAGGCAGATCTCAAACCGGAACACTTCTGTCTGTTTTCTATTATCCATTAAAGTGGCATTCCAGTCAAATACTAGCTTTGCTTAAACCTACTCCGAATCCCCCACCCCCCACCCCTTTTCTTGCCTATTCTTGGAACGTTCTGGTCTGGTTACACGCCGACTTCAGATGCCCTAAAGTAAGCCTATAAGTGCGGCCATCACCCAGGCTCTGCAGCCATTGATGGCAATCTCTCATCTCCTTTTGAATCTGGCAGCTGGAGAGATCATGTGACCAGAAGGGGGCGCCCTAAGAATAGGCAAGTATAGATATCTTTCCTTTTTACAGCAGGGGTCTCCAAACTTTTTTAAGCAAAGGGCCAATTTACTGTCCTTCAGAGTTTTAACGTGGGGGGCCAGACTGCTGCCATTAAGAGTAGAAAAGGTCCTGATGTCAGTGTGAATAAACAATGCCCCACCTTTTTGTGTCAGTGGGTGGAATTGAGCTCCATCATTGATGTCACTAGGCCCCATAGTTGGTGTCATTGGGAGAAATTCTGCCCCTTCATTGGTGTCAGTTGGGGGGGGGGGGGGGAATTATGCCCCATTGTTCAGTGGATAAAAATAGTGCCACGAGGGCCAAATAAAAGCAAGCAAAGGGCTATATCCGGTTCCCGAGCCGCAATTTGGAGACCACTTCTTTACAGGGTAGTTAGCATAGGCTTTGAGTGGGAGCAGATTTGAGTATAATTAGTGATAACAAACAGTGTATCGACTAGTGATTAATGGAGAGTGCAATAAAAAAGTGTCCGTGTGCATCAGAAATTGTTCCATTGGTATTCCACCAACTGAGTGTGCTATACACCATCCAAGATTGATAAATCCAACAGTCCCGGGTTCGGCGTCCCCACACAGCACTCTCTGGACTCTTTCTCTACATTGGAAGTGAAATGTATATACAATAATTCTGCGCTACCTAAAGAGAAGGAAAGCAGCTAACACAACCAACAAGTGTAGAGAACAGACAAGAAAACAAAATGAGTGTAGCGCTAAGGAAGGGGATAAAAATATATGGCCTAACAACTGGCAGTTTAAAGTTCAAATGCTGACAAAAAACATCCTTGGAGAGAAGATGGAATATAAAGTCCTCTGGAACAAATTTCAACCACGGTACAAATCCTCTGTGAAAGGAGCCCACACACCACCGATGATGACAAAGAGGCTTACCAGACTTGGTGGACCCGACAAGGCGTACGCCAGGTGGGGTCAATCAGGCTAAGGCGGTGTTGGGCTGGAACAGGTACAGAAGAGCAGGGATGATGGAAATGACTTCCACGTGGCTGTGTCCCTCAGACGTAGTCCGGCTCAGAGGTCGTGGCAATGGAAAGTGTCTAAAAAAACAGCGCTGTGAAGAAGTGGCGACAGTGGGGTCCTACCCGACGCGTTTTGTCTGCATAGACGTCATCTGGGGGGACTACATTGGAAGTGTACTCGAGTTAAGGGTGATCACTGGGCAGTAGAGAGGATGAGCCAGCATGGAGATCCCCCAACAAATCTTGGGCATCTCCATGCTGGATCACCCTCTCTACTACCCAATCCTTTCATTTTTGTTGCAAGTGCATATTTTGGTTTAACCACTTCAGCCCCTGAATGATTTTACCCCCTTCCTGAGCAGAGCGCTTTTTGCGATACGGCGCTGCGTCGCTTTAACTGACAATTGTGCGACGTTGCACCCAAACAAAATTGACTTTTTTTTTTTTTTTTTTTCCCCACAAATGGAGCTTTCTTTTGGTGGTGGTCAATTACCTCCTGCAGTTTTTATTTTTTGCGCTATAAGCAAAAAAGATCACACAATTTTGAAGAAAAAGCAATATTTACTTTTTTTGCTATAATGAATGTCCCCAAAAATATATAAAAACTAATTTCTTTCTCAATTTAGGTAGATTATGTATTCTTCTACGTACTTTTGGTAAAAAAAATCGCAATAAGTGTATATTGATTGGTTTGCGCAAAAGTTATAGTGTCTACAAAATAGGGGATAGATTTATGGCATTTTTGTGTGTGTGTGTGTATATGTATATGTGTGGTGTGTGTTTGTTTGTTTTTTTTTTTTTTTTTTTTTTTCTGCGACATTGTCATTAATACAGCGAGAGGTGTTAGATGATCACTTATAATCTAGCGATCATCTGGATCTGGTAAGAAGCCAACTTTATTTTCAATTGGATTGATTTACTTTATTACCACTGGGAACGGTGGATGGCACTCTCAGTTGGTGGAATACCGATGGAATAATTTCTGATACACATGGACAGGGTGGATTGGATTTAAATCATCATTTTTTAAAGTGCACCTGTCATCTCTGTCCTGCAGCGACGGCTCCTCTGACCCGCTGTGGACTCACCGACAGTCCCATTCACTTTAATGGGACAGCTGGTGATGAGGCAGTGACTCAACAAGGTGAGAGACGTGGTGGCAGCAGGTAAGTGGGTGCCCGTTAGCAGGCGCTGCCATGATGGATCTGAAATGACAGGTGATCTTTAAATGTTAGGACTTATTAGAATCTTTAATATTTGCAAACAAAATGGAGGTTTCCCATTTAGAATAATGGGCTGTCAGGTTAGTAAAACCGCAATATCGGAAAAAATTCAATCATACAGTTTGTAGTGTACAAATATTTGCACAACAATGGGATAAAGGAATGTTGCTGAACTTTGTTTTATCTCATGGTTACTGTGAAATTGTGTGAATGCATCAATGCAGCGCATGTTCTCTCAGCTTGCAGAGCTTGGATTCATTGAATGAGTTTACCAAACATTTAAATATCGCTGAATATACAGCCTTGTGCTACATAACTAAGCTCCATTTCATGCTGAATAAACTAAATTACAAATGTATCTTAAAAAGAAAACTATCTTTTTAGATTTTTTTTTTTTTTTTTTTTTTCTGTATTTATGAGACAGTGCAGTCACTACCTCCTTGACCCAAGGAGTGTTAAAAGTGCAGCAGTCTACACTTCTAATTAGCGCAAGATTATTTATTTATTTTTATTTTTTTACATATTTTAATTTTTTGCGTACATTTAGTACTTGACTAGACATCTACTTTTAATGTTGCTATCAATTGTGATCCTCCTGCTATACTGATAATGCAGCATTTGCTTCAACAAATTCTAATTGTGACATTGTAATGGGATTGAGGCTAACATCCAGGCAATGTGCTAAAAACATCGCCTGTGACTGCACAGTGAAATGAGAAGCAGAACACTAATAGGTTTGACTCTACCCTATCAGCGTGCTCCTTGCAGAGCACAACTGGCTAGCTGCTTGTGCTGCCCTCTCCTTATCCCAGTATGGGTTCTGCTGTACTGGAACTAAGAGACTGGTGCCAATTCAGCTCCAGGTACTTGCACTGCTTGTATTTAAAAAAAAAAAAAAAAAAAAAGGTATTCAAGAATACAGAGTTGCATAAACTTGTCTTGTGTTATATCTGCCTGGAGTTCAGTTTTAGGACATGGTAGAGTGGCCTCTTAACCTATAATTTTATCTTGCCAGATCTTAAAGTGAGCCCTTGCATTTTTCCCTCGGGTTCACTCTAATCCTACCCTTCCCAGCCACACCTTGCTTCACTTCCTTGCCTCCCTGTTCAGCTGCCATTATAAATATGTACGTTGTAAGCTACTCTTGAAGTTGTAGTTTACACAGGACTTTGGACTTACTCCAATGGTGCTTGTTTGGGCCAGTGTTGTCAGTAAAAATTGAGAACAGATCCTACAAAGAGGTGACCAGAGGGATTATCCCAACCTTGAAGAACCGTGGTCTCCAAACAGTAGTTTTGTGGAACGGATGTGGCTCTTTGAATACCTTTTTTTTTTTTTTTTTTTTTTTTTATCTGGCTCTTGGAGCACTATTCCTCCCATTTCTACAACGGACTATTCCTGACATGAGCAAAAGGGCACTATCCCTATCATTGATACCAACGATGGGGCACTATTCTCCAACTAACACCAATGACAGGGCATTGTGCCTCCAGCTAAAACCAGTGACGGGGCACTATTTCTTCAACTGATATCAGTGACGGGGCACTATTCCTTCCAACTAATACCAATGATGCCGGATGCATGAATGCCCATGTGATTAGAGCCAGAGGCTCTAATAGGCTTCAAAATAGGGTGGGCTCAGGACTCGGAGCATTGCGAACACGAGCCCACCCAGCTGTGTAACAATAGCCAATTAATATTCGCTATTTTTACACCGCATCTTCTCCCCGCCAATCAGGAAGCGGTCTGAGATTAGGATTAGCTGAAAGGAGAAGCTTTCAGATTGGCCACCAAGGAGGAGGGCAGAGGAAGAATGAGACGGAAGCCACCAAGCAGAGGAAGGGGAAGCTGCCCGCCTCCCGTAATGCCCACGGAGAAGAGGAGGGGAACCCGCCTGCGATGCCTGCCATAGATGGGGTAAGTGCTCTGGACCCGTCCGACTGACCGGGGGGGGGTGATTGTGGGGGCACTACTCCCTCCCCCCCCAAAAAAAAATTACCACCAGCCACCACTGGACACCATCTGACCCCCCTCAAGTCTGAAGAACAGTAAACTGGCCCTTTGTTTAGAAAGTTTGGAGACCCCTGCTCTAGAAAGACACTGAATTGCCTGGGCACTTTGATGTTTTGTCACTTTGTAGAAAACCATAAAGCTGACCCATACTGCTGTGATCAAGATTTTACCAATACATGCTGGACATGATGAATAGCAGGACTTCAAAAAGCTGCTATGAGAACAGGGGAATAGAGTAGGCAAGGCATTCTCTTTATAAAGTTAATCATTTATCAGTCCAACCTTTAAAAGCTACCTTTTAGAACCTCAAATATAAGTAAAGTACATTATAAATCATTATTATCGCTTGGGGTGTCACCTCTGTATTACTAGAAGGCAATTTCAGCCTCCTTGGGTGACACTTTTTTGCTTTCCATAGCAATAAAAGGGAAAATAAAATGAAGGGTGTGCCTAACTCGTTAAGTAACGGTTTAAAAGCAGGGGTCCCCAAACTTTTTTAACAAAATGCCAGTTTAGGGGACCAGTCCTTTTTTAGATGACCTCACTTTGGCCAGTGGGAGAGTAAAATGGGCCAGCATCAGTGTGAGTAGATCTCAGGCTTGGTGGTTCTTAGTGATGTGGAGGGTGTTACCGACCAGATGAAGCCAGCACCACTCATTGTCTTAACTGATCCGACTTTGGCATGTGTGCTCTGAGGATCTTGAAGGAGAACCCCACACTAAATGGGGGGGTGGGGGGCGGCATACAGTTCCCCCTCCAAAATCCATACCAGACCCTTATCCAAGCACGAAGCCTGGCAGGTCAGAAAAGGGGGTGGGAACGAGCGAGCGCCCCCCCCATGAACAATATTAAGCCACATGCCCTCAACATAGGGGAGGTCTTTGGGGCAGCACCTTTTTGTCTCTGTTGAGGATGAGGGCCCATTCCCGACAACCACCGGCCAGGTCCATGGGTGGGGGGCCCAGATCTCAGCCGCCCCCCCACCCTATGAGTATGGGGTACATTGTACCCATTCACCAAAAAAAAAAAAAAACCAGTACACAGGTTTTTGTAAAAGTTATTTTATTAAAGCAGCTCTGGCGTCTCTTCCGAAATAAATATATATTTTTCTATTTTTTCTTTTTTTCTTTTTTTTTTTTTGTGAGGTCTTCATCCTCTGGTTCTTTCGCTGCCTGTTCTCCTTTCTCTCCACTGTCTTCTCCTGACACTCGCTCCTGCTGTAATGCTGGGGTGTGGCCACCAGGTGACCTCATCCAGAGCCCCCGCCCCCTTGTGACGTCACCGCCCCATTATGCTCTCGGTGGTGCCATTTCCGGCAATAGCCGCCGATTTGGCATGCAATTTGACATGTCAAATCGTTCCAATGTGAACTTGGGCTTATTGTCAAAGCTTAATTGAACAAGCTGAAGTTAGAGCTGATTGGTTACTATGCACGACTGCACCAGAATGTCCCCCAGTGAGAGCAGCATGTTGTATTTCAAAAGCTTATGTATGCAATGACATACGGTACCTTCTTTTAGATCTAGTCTGTGCAGACAGTATACCCACTTCTTGACTTGGCAGACTCCATAGGCAGCTTAATTCTTCTTATTCTGAGACCTAGTTTAATCCAGACTAGTTTCACCTTAGCTAAGTGCAATACAAGGTCCCCCCAGTCTTTTTGAAGTGTAAGGCCTCATGCACACGAGATGCTGGTGCAAACTCTGCTGAACACAGGTTTTTAAAAGCTGAAACCGGTGTTTAGAAACGCCTGTTTTGCCGAGTTTTCATGCCGCGTTTGCGTCTAGAAGCGTCTGCAGAGCAGAGAATGACATTTTGTGACCTAACTTTGGGGCCCCATATCTCTGGGCTACTTGGTGCTAGGAACCCCAAATTTGGATATGTTATAGTGTTAGTCCCTCTGTGTTAGCACTTCAAATTTCAGTCGCCATGCAAGATAATTTCCTGTCTTCACTCCAAAGGTTTATCTTCACCATGTCCATGTTTTATAATGTAGCACTCTCTAGTGTGTGAGATGTAGATTTTGTAGGTTTTGTTAGTGTAGGAAAAATTATTATTATTTTTTTTTTTTTTTTTTGCTTGGCTGAGGGCCAAGCCTGGGCTGTGAATCTGGGTCAGGGTTTAGTGATTGGGGCTGGATGACTCCTCTGGAGGCTCCCTCTGGCATTTCCCCCTGGTCTGGAAGTTTGTAGAAACTTCCAGAGCTGGCGGGAGTGAGGAGGGGCTGCCATGCATATTTATTTGAGGCCTCAGCTTTGGTGCGGCAGGGGGCAGAGCTTGCCTCATAAATAGACCTGAGCCATGCCAGCAAGGGGAACTGGGTGGAAGATGGAGTGCTGAGGAGGCTGTTGGTGACCCTCGCGGATGCCCCCTAGTCTGGGCGGAGGGTGATGTTGGGTCTGGGGCTCAGGTACTGGAAGAATTCCACTAAAACGCAAGGAGGAAGTCCTTTCTGGAGGCATGGGAGCAACAAGAGAGGACAGCAGGAGCAGGTCAGCATATCTGGGAGATCTCCTGAGGGTCAGCCGGGTGGGCTGGTGAGTGTCAGTCTGGAGGACTGTGGGGAGAAGATTACTAGGAGGGCTAGTGAAAGGGGCAGCTGCAGCCAGGTGGGTTGGCAGTGCCTGAAGAGGTGGTGCTGGGATCAGTAGCCACAGGAGTGATGCAAGCTGGACACTGAAATTTGGCTACACAACCAAGGGGCTTCGGGTTCCTGTCTGTAATGGGCTATTGCTTCATCTGATAAGTGACTGTCGGGTACTAAAGTAACCAGCTGGGTTCTGTAAGAAAACGAGTGCTGGAGGAAGAAGAGGAGCTGTATATAGAAACTGTATAGGAAGAGCTGTCCCAGAAGTTTGTTCTGAAGTCAAGTGGGCATCCCATAATCTCCCATCCCTATCCAAGTTGTTCCTTCAATAAAACAAAAAAAGTCAAACTGTATTCTGTCTCAAGTGTGCCTGTGAAGATGCGGTGTGCAGGGTGGGGGACCCCAGTGTACTTTTTGGTTCCTTAGGGGGCGCTACAATAATAGAAAATAAAATGTTTTTTTATAGTACTTTTACACTGGTATTTAAAGGTAAATAAATCACTTTTCGAAAACACATTATTGAAAGCAAATATTGGAGAGTCCATAGTCTGGTCTTGAGAACCTGGCACACTGCGATTTGGCTGAGATTTTAGTGGCCCGCTGCTAAAGTATCTACGATTTAAGTGTTGCTAGTGATGTATGTGGTTTAGAAATAACAACATGGTATAACTTGGCTTTCCCCTTTTAAATTTTTCAGTTGACATTTGACAATGGTGCAAGACCTGTAACGTTGGACAGCTACCCAATAATTCTTTTCCCTTTTATGTAAGTAAGGCAGTGTGTACACACAGGATTCAGTTCACAAATAAGTTTGTGGACATTGCTGTAAGTAGTTGGAGTGCTTGGAGACCTAAAGTGATAGCAAAGTTCATACAGTAACAGGTGTACTTAAGAAAGGTGAGCAGGGCAGAGAAACTGGTTCTGTTCATAAACTCTCTGCAATGCGACATTTTCTGTGTTAACTCGCTCATTTTTTATTTTTTAATGTAGACCGCCAACATTTTATGAGCATAGCAGTTCTTGTTTGCTCTAGTTGTGATCAGGGGGTCTGGTTCTGCAATAGTGGTCCGAGCTGGGTCCTGCTTTGTGTAGAAGGACTACTAATAGTTTACTGTGTGAAAAAAGTCTGCAAACACTGCCTGCAGGTTTCATTCATAAATACATTAACTGCTTGCTGCCTGCCCACAGTACATTAACCGTGGCAGGGCAGCGCGGCCAGACGTGGTACGTCATCCTGCTTCTTCTGGGTTAGTGGTGTAGAGGCCCCAGGTACTTGGCTGCTTTCAGTGGCCAGGGGATCATGTGATCGCTTTGCAATCATATAGTTGACAAAGCTGTTATGAATTATGTTTTTAACAGCTGTGTTTCCCATAGTGATCTTGTGATTGGCCTACAGCTATCACATGGTACCTGGGTCAATGACAGCACCTTTTACCATGTGATAGCTGTGGGCCAATTGCAGCATGCACCAGTAAATCACAGCTGTTATGAATGTAACCCAGTTTAAAACATTGCTGTGAAAGTGATCATCACTGTAACAGCAATCTAACTGTAGAAGGGGGGGGGGGGGGATTGCCTGATCGCCTTGTTTAAAAAATCGAATACTACTTTTATTTTTTTAATGAAATACTGTCAGCATCCCTAACCACCGCTACACCAGTCATATGATGTACTGCACTAGTGACAGTATGTTTAAAAAAAGTGGAATTTTTTTTTTTTTTTTTAATTTAAAAAAAAAAAAATTGAAAGTTCAAAAAAACTCTTCATAGCTCTTACTAAATACCGCACACTGTCTACTTTACGAAAATTGGATATTTTGAGGGGTATCTGTACTGTCCTTGCACTTTTGAGGGGCCTCAAGAAATGAGGCCATCAATACATCAGAATTGATCAGTTTTCAAATATAAATATATATAATATAAAAATATATATACCTTTTTATATATAATGCTATAACTTTCAAAGCAATGTTTAAAAAAAGTGTATGTATGTATGTATGTATATATATATATATATTATAATTTCTCTGATCACTATGCTTTTTAGCGGGTAGTAGTAAATATTATTTTGGGGTTTGGTTTTTTTTTTTTTTTTTTTTTTTTTTTTTTTTTTTTTCCCCCCCCACTTTTATATAGCAAAAAATTTAAAAAAACCCAGCAGTGTTCAAATTCAACCAAAAGAAACTCTATTTGTGTGAAAAAAGTGATAAAAATGTCATTTGGGTTCAGTGTTCCGTGATCGCTCAATTGCCATTTAAAGTAGCACAGTGCTGAATAGCAAAAAATGGCCTGGTTATGAAGGGGGGGTAAAAACCTTCTGGAGGTCAAGTGGTTAAACAAATGACAGCATATTCGCCAGCCAGAGAATGTTGCTGGATGTCCAATCCAATTATATTGGCTGAATCAAGCAGGCATTGCCTTGCAGCTATAGTAACATTTTCCTTTGCAGATTAGGTTTTTGGGCAATACAGAAGATTGCAGTGCATTCTGCTTACTGTACGTTGTCTAGCAGAAATTGCATTTTGTATTGTAATAAGTAATTTGAGAAGCATTATGCAATTTGCTCTGACCCTGTGCTTTTTGTTTTGCAATCCTGAATTGTATACTGTATGTACATGGATTCTGATGCATTCTTTTCACGTTATGTTGTGCAAATCCCACACAGCAGAGATATGGTCTGAAATGCCTTCTCTTGTGCTATGTTGTACGATCATCAGAATAGGACTTGTGTAGAATCCTAATTTTTATTTTATCTCTATTAGGTAGTGTCAGTATATTTTCTTGTCCTATTCAAGATTTACTTAACAATTCGAATTTTTAGGATTTTTTTTTTTTAAATGGACCACTCAGTTGGGATAGGTTTTAATACACACAATTACCATTCATTCTTGCGTAGCTAGTTTATATCTATGTGCTTGCTTCATTTTTATAAAAAAGAAAACAAACAAAAAACCTGGAGAATTGTTGTGAATTTACAATGGGTATATGAAGATTCTCATTCATCCAGGTCATGGTATACCTAGTAGAAGTTGGTCACAATAACTGGACTTCTTCTCTAATGGTAAAGAACTTCACCACTCATCCAGATTACTCAGCTTTGAGTGTTGGGAACATACTCCCAGTATTTTTAGTGACATGGGTAATTCGGTCACCTTGGTCCAATCGCTCTGGAGTCTTCTCACACCTGTAGTGCACCCCTGAAAGAGCCGCCAATGATAAGCTGATTAATTTCCCCAAATTTAATGCCGATACGTGTCTGTCCCATTCTGGATGGAACTTTGGATGGGGTGAGGGGCAACACGGGATACCCCAAAAATACTGAACGAAGACCCAAGAGAATCGCCACTGGCTGATGACTAGTCCCTTTTTTCCTTTTGAACATAGAACTGCACACAGTCACTAGAGCTCTGACTTAGTCAGTACTCACAATGCCACATGATCATCAGTTGGGAGAAACAAAACTCATACCAGGGGTGCTGGACACCCTCCTCCAACTTCCACCAGGTACTCCTCAGCGAGCTCTCCTAACCAGAATCCCAGATCACACAAATAGGAAACCTGAAGGGAACACAAAGACACTGAATTTCAAAAGAGCCAACTTCCCTAAACTACAAACCTTGCTAAAAGGCATAAATTGGGATAAAATATTAGGAACAAAGAATACGGAGGAGAGATGGGTTTGCTTTAAGAGCATATTAAATAAGGGCATTAGCCAATGTATCCCATTGGGTAATAAATTTAAAAGAGCGAACAAAAATCCTGGATGGCTTAACTCCAATGTAAAAATGCATATACAAGCAAAGGAGAAGGCCTTCAAAAAATACAAGGTTGAGGGATCATCCTCAGCATTCAGACTTTATAAAGAATGCAATAAGAAATGTAAGAGTGCAATTAGGACGGCTAAGATAGAACATGAAAGACACATAGCGGAGGAGAGCAAAAAAAATCCCAAGAAATTCTTTAAGTATGTAAACAGTAAAAAAAGAGGACAGACCATACTGGCCCCATAAAGAATGAGGAAGGACATCTGGTTACAAAGGATGGGGAGATGGCAAAGGTATTGAATTTATTCTTCTCCTCAGTATTCACGAGTGAATCGGGGGGGCTTCAGTAACCAAAACTGCAGTGTTTATCCTCATGACACAACACAGGAAGCACCTACATGGTTAACAGAGGACGGAATTAAAATTAAACTTGAGACACTTAACATTAATAAATCACTGGGACCAGATGGCTTGCATCCGAGGGTACTTGGGAAACTCAGTCAGGTGATTGCCAGACCGTTGTTCCTAATTTTTTACAGACAGTCTATTGACTGGAATGGTACCAGCTGATTGGAGAAAAGCCAATGTAGCACCAATATTTAAAAAGGGCCCAAAAAACATCCCTGGGAATTACAGACCAGTTAGCCTAACATCAATAGTATGTAAACTCTTGGAGGGGATGAGAAGGGACTTTATACAAGATTTTAGTAATAAGAATGAGATCATTAGCAGTAATCAGCATGGATTCATGAAGAATCGTTCTTGCCAAACCAATCTTTTAACCTTCTATGAGGAGGTGAGTTGCCATCTAGATAAAGGAAGGCCCGTAGACATGGTGTATCTGGATTTTGCAAAAGCATTTGACACAGTTCCCCATAAGCGTTTACTGTACAAAATAAGGTCCGTTGGCATGGACCATAGGGTGAGTACATGGATTGAAAACTGGCTACAAGGGCGTGTTCAGAGGGTGGTGATAAATGGGGAGTACTCAGATTGGTCAGGGGTGGGTAGTGGGGTTCCCCAGGGTTCTGTGCTGGGACCAATCCTATTTAATTTGTTCATAAACGACCTGGAGGATGGGATAAACAGTTCAATCTCTATTTGCAGACGATACTAAGCTAAGCAGAGCAATAACTTCTCCGCAGGATGTGGAAACCTTGCAAAAAGACCTGAACAAATTAATGGGGTGGGCAACTACATGGCAAATGAGGTTCAATGTAGAAAAATGTAAAATAATGCATTTGGGTGGCAAAAATATGAATGCAATCTATACACTGGGGGAGAACCTCTGGGGGAATCTAGGATGGAAAAGGACCTGGGGGTCCTAGTAGATGATAGGCTCAGCAATGGCATGCAATGCCAAGCTGCTGCTAATAAAGCAAACAGAATATTGGCATGCATTAAAAGGGGGATCAACTCCAAAGATAAAACGATAATTCTCCCGCTCTACAAGACTCTGGTCCGGCTGCACCTGGAGTATGCTGTCCAGTTCTGGGGACCAGTCCTCAGGAGGGATGTACTGGAAATGGAGCGAGTACAAAGAAGAGCAACAAAGCTAATAAAGGGTCTGGAGGATCTTGGTTATGAGGAAAGGTTGCGAGCACTGAACTTATTCTCTTTGGAGAAGAGACGCTTGAGAGGGGATATGATTTCAATTTACAAATACTGTACTGGTGACCCCACAATAGGGATAAAACTTTTTCGCAGAAGAGTTTAATAAGACTCGTGGCCACTCATTACAATTAGAAGAAAAGAGGTTTAACCTTAAGCAACGTAGAGGGTTCTTTACTGTAAGAGCGTCAAGGATGTGGAATTCCCTTCCACAGGCGGTGGTGTCAGCGGGGAGCATTGATGGCTTCAAGAAACTATTAGATAATCACCTGAATGACCGCAACATGCAGGGATATGTAATGTAATACTGACACATAATCACACATAGGTTGGACTTGATTGACTTGTGTCTTTTTACAACCTCCCCTACTATGTAACTATGTAACCAGACTTTGAAGTAGGCCCCCCAGCTATGCTATAGTTGGGACCTCAATGTTCCTCAAACAAAGTAACAGCAGACTGAAACCTGGGGACTCCTCCTTTTGCAGGTCTGGACCCAGGACCCACTAGAAATTCTGAATGAACCTTCTGCTTTCTAGCAAAAATTGCAAAAAAAAAAGCAGGGATTTTTAGTTAGCACATATTACAATACATATTTAAGCCGGCCAACTATGTCAAAGTAATTCCTCTATGGTCACTCCTACTCTGCTCTGCAAATGTGGTCCCACCACTTTAGCACCTGATAGATTACATACGTGTACAAGCTATTGGGAATGGAGCTGTATATCTTTCTGCTGCACTGCAGGTCAGTGACCAGACCTGAACCTAGTAGCTCTCCCTAACCAGGGCTGGACTGGGATAAAAATTTGGCCCTGGAATTCATCCAGACTGGCCCACTTTAATTGTGCAAACAAGCACAAAAACAGTATATAAACTATATGCAATTGTGCAAAAAAAATAAGTAGCATAACATCCTTAAGGAGTCCTCACTAACCTCTTTTATTATTTCACCTATTCTCCTCTCTATTTTTCTCATCTTTCTCACATCACTGCGTGAAGTTGAGGCCGAACCAAGAAAGCCATTACTTTGACAGGCTGTCACTGAAACCGGCCCACTGAGCCATCGGCCCACCGGGAAACTCCCTGTAGTCCCGATGGCCAGTACATGCCTGTCCCTAACTATTTGCCCCATGTTGACATAGTGTCCACAGCATTTGTAGAGCAGAGTAGAACTGGCCACATAGAGGGATTACTTTTGATACAGTTGGCCAGCTCCAACATGTATTGCAATATGTGTGAACTGAAAAATTCCTGTATGTGGGGGTTTGTGTCCTTTTTTTTTTTTTTTTTTTTTTTTTTTTTTTGAAAGGGTATATAGCAGTGAGCAGAGGGTTCATCCAAAATTTCTTGTGTTAACACGTGGCCACACCCCTTGAGCACCTGTTAAATTGTATACCTGTACAAGCTACTGGGATTTGAGCACAGGTATACCAGTCACTCCTGCTCCAGGCCTCAGACTATTTATGGAGCCACTGACTGGGCACACCCCCTTAGAGATTGGCTGGGTCGCCATAAATATTCAGGCTGACATTTTGGTGTTTCCTCCCACAGTTAGAGCCCTTTCACACTGCGGCGGTTTGCAGGCGTTATTGCACTAAAAATAGCGCCTGCAAACCGACCTAAAACTGCCTCTACTGTTTCTTCAGTGTGAAAGCCTGAGGGCTTTCACACTGAAGCGGTGCGCTGGCAGGAGAGAAAAAAAAACTCCTGCAAACTGCATCTTGGGGCAGCGCAGCTATAGCGGTGCTATGCGAGCGGTTTTAACCCTTTTGCGGCCGCCAGCGGGGGTTAAAACCGCACCGCTAGTGGCCGAATACCGCCGCAAAAACGACGGTAAAGCGACGCTAAAAATAGCGCTGTTTTACCGCCGACGACCCCACCGCCCCAGTGTGACAGGGGCCTTATTTTACAACCCTCTGAGAAGCAGGGGGAAATGATCAGACCGGCATCCTGTGAAACGCTGAGCAGACTAAAGTAATCAACAGTTGCTCCACTGGCTACAGAGGGGCTAAACTAAATTTACTTGGCATCCTAAACCTAAAAGCGGAGTTCCACCCAAAAGTGGAAGTTCCGCTTTAAGCACTCCTCACCCCCTTCTATGCCAAATATAGCATGTCATTTTGGTGGGGAGCAGATACCTAGTTTTGACAGGTACCTGCTCCCACTTCTGCTTGGGCCACCTAGGTGACTCGAGCGGAAGTTCTCCTCTTCTCCCCCCCCCCCCCCCCCCTCCCTGCAATCTTCTGGAACATGTCACAGGTCCCAGAACATTGCCCGGCTATTGAGGAGGCGCATTGTGACTCGCGCATGCGGCTGTCACAGCCAGGTGCCCACACTTGTAATGTGAGGCGAGTGAGAGAACCGAGGCTTCGGGTGGCCACATCTCTGGATCGTGAGACAGGTGAGTGTTGTGTTTGTTAAAAGTCAACAGCTACCGCTTTTTGTAGCTGCTGACTTTTAATAAAGGCAAAAACCATTGGAACTCAGCTTTACCTAGGAGGGTGCCACACACCTTTTTAAAGGGACTCTGCCAATAAGACAAAATCTAAAAAAAAGAGGCCGTCCCCAAAAAAATAGAACTCGACTACCCACCTCTCCCGCTGCCCATGCCTCTGATCTCTGCTATGGTAAAGAGAAATTGCTAGCTAAAGAATATTCAGAAATCTGCACTTATTGGTGTGTTGGATTACTGGTCTTCACCTGAGCTGTGTGGTTCCATCTGCTGGCCCCGATGTGGCTTTTGTATCAGCCTAAAACTGTAGACATTTGCAAGCTCCTACAAGAGACTATTACTGCTATTTTGATTATTTTACTAAAGACTCCATCTTCTGCCTTACAGACTGACCCGTCTTCTCTTTTTAGCCAACATTAATTTCTCCTATACAGTTGCGATTACCTTCATGCTTTTGTAATATCCCAATCTGATTGTTTTATATGTTCATATCTGTTGCTCAAACAGAACAGTTGCCTTACCTGGATTTCAGCCACTGGGCAACAGGATTATTCAACTTCTAAAAAAAAATTTAAAAAAATAAACCCTTTTGCTTTGAAAGCAAGAAGTTTGCACTTTTTTAAAGGGGCGAATCCATCTTGGACAGCCCCTACATCACTACTGTATCCTGTAGGGACTGGTGAGAGGATCCACAGTGCGCATCGAGGCACCGTTCAGATTTGTTCCTTAAAATTCTTTAGCCAGAAATCCTTCCGATACTGCCCGGAGCAGCAATCTTCCAGGATTTCAAGGATAAGCGGCAGAAACTTGGGAGATGAAGGCCCTGCCTTTTCCTGCAGCCTCCACTATTCACAGAACTCTACGGGAACCAACTGCTAAAGAGGAAGTCAAGTGAAGAGGAGCGTGGTTCACTGGGAAAGCTATCAGATTGGCAGCCATCTTGGGTCAGGCAGAGCCTATTTAAGGTCCTAGCTCCCAGGCTTGGCATGCGTTTCACATGTGCATAGTGTAGGGATAGTGATTTAGTTTCAGGGAGAGGTTCCAGACGAGCAGGGAAAGGATGGGCACCTCATTTGGACATGGACCAACCAGGCCGCTTTCCGCCCCTCAAGACAGTCCCTGTCGACACATCTGAGACCTGCTCTGCTACACGCTGCTGTTGCATTCTGTGAGTGTTCCATGGTTGGGTGCCTTCCCACCTGGCTTGTTATGAATTGCTTAACTTTAACATTAAAGGGGTTGTAAACCTTTTTTGTTTTTTTGTTTTTTTTCACCTTAATGCAATATGCATTAAGGTGAAAACTTCTGACACTGTCCAGCCCCCTCCCCCCCGATTTTACTCACCTGAGCCTGTTTGTTCCCTCGGCGGAGACACGCTTCTTCCTCTCTGCCCGTTGTCTCGGCTATTGATTGGATAGATTGATGGCAGCGGAGCCATTGGCTTCTGCTGCTGTTAATCAAATCCAATGATGTGTGGCAGAGTCCCGCTTTCTGTGTGAATGCACACAGAAGCAGGACTCAGGAGCATGCCCGCACGAGTGTCCACCAAGTAGAGTGCTTATCCAACGTGGACACCTGTTGCAGGGAGGAGCTACCAGCATTGCTGGAGGACCCCAGAAGAGGGCGATCGGGGCTACTCCGTGCAAGTATGACAATAATAATAATTTATTATTCCCTTTTTAACACTAGTTCTGTGTCTGGAACTGGACTCTTTGAGTGTTTACTGATGCTGCACCTCCCCACACTTAGACAAATTCTTTTAATAGAAAATTCTCTCCAAAAACATTAAACTATTTCTTCTTGTGTAAATTCAACACCAATCACATTGTTCGGTGATGTACAGTAAATCAGGGCCATCTTATCGCATGGGCACCCCACGGGCCTGGTCGGATCTAGGTGGGTGCTGCTGGCAGTGCTGGGGTGACATGGTAAACTGCGCTGCATATAGTGACTGTAATTTTGTTATCAATGGCTCGGCGCACATCTGCTGCCTGCCTTAATCTCCTTGTCGTTGCCAGTCTCGGCCGGCCTCCTGGGAGTCAATGGAGTTTGTAGGTGGGAGCGGGTGCAGAGCATTGATTGCCTGTCTTGACCCAGGAGATTAAGGCTGGGAGCTGGGCAAAGGGGTGCAATGTCGATGTTCTGTGTGGCGATGATCATTCAATGGATCAGACAGGGCGCTACCCAGAGTCTCAGATGGTGCAGCAAGAAGAGACATTGCCAGACACAGCAGAGGTTGCAGATTCAGACCTGGGCACCTGCTGCGGTGCCCATAGCACGCCCAAGGTCACCCTCTGCCTGGTAGCGGCCCCAGTGCATTACTTTGCTTAGGGGCCCATGATGCTATTAAGATGGCACTGCAGTAAATCCTTGAAGGCCATGATGATTCCCCACTGCGCTACCATCACAAAATGACCGATTCCCTGCCGGCTTCTGTTTTGCCACTAAATGATAGATCAAACAGCAGCTGGGAAATTGCAGCACTGGACAAATATGGCTTTTTTTTTTTTTTGTGATTCTCTTAACTGTATACAGCACAGGTTAGGGTTGCACGAACTCCTGAAACTCAGCGTTAACGCATAGCTCCCAACTGTCCCTAATTTGGAGCAATGTCCCTCCATCCCTCTTTCCCCCTCATTTGTCACTCAGTTTGGTCTGAGCTATATAGTTGTATGTAAAATGCACTTTTTATCTTTCAAAATGTTTCCCAAAGCTGAACTTTTCATCCAAAATCTAAATTGCTGCATTTGTAATTTTTTTAAAAGCCAATATATAAAGGAATAGTAGTGGTAAAAAAAGCCTTTGGATTTAATTAACCTTTTTTTTTGGGGGGGGTTTAATTCTCCTTTTTAAGGGGGTGTGGCAGGAAACGTGTCCTATGCCTACATATGTTTTTCTAGTAGGTGTCCCTCCTTCCCATCTCAAAATGTTGGGAAGTATGCCTAACCTCCTAACAATGTCTGATTTAAACCTCAATTTTTGTTTGTTGCTGACCTTGGCCTGAACTACTTGATAACCAATCTGCCCTCCTGTTGTTGACCCGTGCACACACGCCTGTCCTGACACTCGGTTGTCATTGATACTGTCTACACCTGGGCTCTCAAGTTCCAGCAAGTCAATTTCACCGTGGGCTCTTGTAGCGTTCCATGACCTCATGCCACCCGTCTTCTCTAACAAAGGCCTCAGGCTGGAGATGTAAGAAGCCATCTTTATTACTGCAAGCTACTTACCAGGTAGATGACCACAAAGCAGTGCCATCTTAAGAGCATTATAGGCCCCTGGGCAATACAGTGCACTGGGGCCCTGTCTACACAATCGCGTACAATTGCCCATCAAACGCAGCTTCACTGTACCCACAACTGCACCCTCACTGTGCCCATGAATGCAGAATCACTGTGCCAATTACTACAGACTCCCCATCGCCTGGTAACACACAGCGGGCATCTCCTCCTGTGTATCACATAGCTAGCTGGGTCTGTGTTCGGCGGCCGTGCTGTAACAAGGTCCCGCCCCCCCAGACCGGCTTGTGATAGGCGGAACAATGATTCAATCTACTATTACACGGGCCGGTCTAGGGGGGCGGGACCTTGTTGCAGTGCGGCCGCCGAACACAGACCTAGCCAGCTTCGTGATACACAGGAGGAGAAGAAGAGAGGGAAAGAGCAGAGCGCTGCAGCCGCAACTCAGGGCAGGCGGCCTACCGGGAAATTTCCAGGTAGGCCAGTCCGGCTCTGGCTGGGGTCGCTGGGCAGGTGGGGCCCCCGGGCAACTGCCCAGCGTGCCCATGCAAAAAGACATCCCTGCCACAAAGCATCACAGAAGTTCCTGAAGGCCTAACTGCGTTTGAAATTGCTGCTGGGCCTAAAGACTGTCTACAAAGGGACTTAAGAAGGCAATCAACTGAGCAGCTGACAAAATCCCTTGTGTGTAAACCCCTTCTATTATCCCTATATTTATAGGCATTTTCGATATATGGTTTTGCAGACGTCTGGCGTTCTACTTGGTGACCGCAATGCATTGTGGCCTGGTCCTGTGCCTTGCAGTTTTCGGTCAGCTTGGATCTATGGCCTGCAGTGCAGCTCTTTGCATTTTTCCACCCAGCTCGGTGCAGTTGTCTGGTTGGCATTGCATGGCACTCTTGTGTGCTGCAAGGCTTGTTAGTCCTGATGACCCCTGCATTGCAGCGTCGGTAATAAATCCTGCAGATAGAGGTGAGCTCATTTGCAGAGCACTTTATTAAATTACTGCAGCAGAGCGAAGACTTGCTGTGTGTGAGGAAGGGGGAGGAGGAGGAGGGAGGGATGTAGGAACATATATTGAACGCTTAGATGCACACAGATAAATGAGACTAGAGAAGGCAGGGAGCTGTTTGTCATAGGAGCTGGGTTGTCATCTTATAAACCCATCATGTAGAGGAAAAGGATGCTGGACCAGCTTGGCCTACTGCAATCTGAAGTTTATGCAGGACCGGTCTGTCCTCTAGGCATGCTGGGATTTATAGTGCATTGCCAGGTCTCATATTGCAAAAACCTGATGACTGTTAAAAAAAAAAAAAAATATGGAGGCAATTGTGTTGGTCAGCCAGAATAATTTTTGGTTGTGTATTTTGAGGGGGGGGGTCCACTTGGTTGTCAAGGGCAGCATATAGGATATTGTTCTGTACCAGGATATAGCCAGACACCTTGGTATCAGTAATTTGGGCCCGGGTCTCTGCTAAACTCCAGATATAATATCATAGACCTATGCTCAGAAAAGGTTGCGGGTTATTTTTATTGAATTGTCCTAAAATGACATGACATTTCATCCTTCTCTATGTACCCAACTCTTTCTTGCGAGGTGCAAAAATAAATGCAGCTTGCCTGCATTTTTACGCAATGCACATCAACAGTGTTGTGAACAAGGCACCAAGAAAACCATTGTCGTCTGTGTTCTGCGCAAATTTTAAAGCAGTCCCCACATAAGGTGGGAATGAACACCCTGTGAATATACGAATATACTTGGAGGAACTCATGGCTGTAGGATTTCACTAGGGGTAGACCTCCCCCCCCTCCCCCTTTTTTGTTTGTTTTTGTTGTTTTTTTTGTTTTTTTGTTTTTTCTCTCCCTGTGAACCCTTTGGTGCCAATGAATTGTGTGGACCCAAGGTTGTGGTCAGGCTGCATAGACCTTCCATTCCATCAATTGTTGACCCACACAACTTTTTTTTTTTTTTTTTTTTTCGTGCCTCTTCTGCCCTCATTTTCACCAGCCTTGCTAGCTCTCCCAACGGGGCGTGATATTTTAGTAATGCAGTAGTAATTGCTTGCTGGGACTTATTTTTGCCCCTGTGAGTCTGCTGAATGGTCCCTGCTGTACAGTATTGCTGCCAATCTGATTCTACTGGTTTGCCTCTGCTGCACTATATTGCTACCAATTATTCTACTGGACTACCCCTGCTGCACCATATTGCTTTGGTTGGGATTCTGCTGGACTGTCCCTACTCTACCCTAATGCTACGGCTGGAATTCTGCTGGAGTACCACTGCTGCACCATATTGCTACCACAGGGATCCTGCTGGACTGCCCTTGCTACAGTGAATTGTTGACCCCTGATTTCTACTGGATTGCCCTTCTGCAGCCTAATGCTGCCACTGGGTTTCTGCTTGACTGCCCCAGGTGCACCATATTGCTACCACTGGTATTCTATTGGACTGCTTCTGCTGCACCCATCGGCGTGTGCACATGGTGCTTGGGCACACCCTAGTCACCCTGTGCTGCACAGATTCCCCTGCTGCCCAGGACCCTCATGCAACCTCACCTTCTGCAGTGCTGACGGCTTCCTTCCTCTCCTCTCTTGCTGGCTTGTTGGTGCAGGCACAGAGGGATGTTTCATAATGGTGAGCAGGGGAAGGGGATGGTAAATATGGAGTTTGCCAGCCCCTTCCTTTTTTTTACTATGCTTTAGTTTGTGAATGAACAGCAAGCTACTCAGCACAGAGCACTTCCCATTCATTCACTGTCCAGTGCAACTGAGGTTGCAGAGAAAGTGACTAGGAAATCCCTGTCCTCAGCCCCTGTCTCTGTCTCAAAAGTGGACAAGAGAGAAATCCACTAGGTGGACTTTTAAGGCACTAACATAACTTTATAGAGAGAACCTGTAGTAAACGCAATAAAAACAAGATATATTGGAATGGCTACAAAAGCTGTATGAGATGTACAGAAATATACAGTGAACAATATTTTAAATATTATTCACTGTATATTTGTGTATCTCGTATTTGACCCTTTGCTATTACTACACTTTAGATGTATGATTGACCCTCTTATAAACAACCCTGAAGGAGACGTAGATATTCTAAAAACGCGTTGGGTGAATTATGAGAACTTCAGTCAATCATTGTGGTGATCTTGTACCTAGCATACAGCTTTGGTAACTTATATCTTGTTTTTATTGTGTTTTAATAAAATACATGTTTTTCTCTATAATTTGTTAGTGCAGTAAAAGTCCACTTGGGGGATTTCTCTTTTTGTCTAGTTAATTTGGATGTGGCACCCTACAGGGACATTTGCACCGATATAATCTTTGTTCTGTCTCAAAAGTGAGACTTTAGGGGTCTGTTTAGACACCTGACACCAACCTCTGTCCTACTGACATGTTAACTGTTCTCATAACACCGTCCACTTCTCTGACACCACCGGTGTTTTAATACATTTTAAAATGTTTGATCTTTTGGGGTGCACATCAGATTGCTACTGATGTCCTGCACCTTCCCAGACCCAACCTTGGCTCCACTGTATTGCTTCATTGTACTCTGTGTGGATTTAACCTTCTACCTGATTAAACCCCCTGGCCCTTGGGTCCTGAGCAATCCCCTTGATTTCCCAGTGTATTCTGTTCTGCTCACACCTCCCAACACACCCCTCCTACCACAGGATGGAAGAAATCCTCCAGGAATCCTAATATTAGCTCGGTAGCGGAAGGAAACCACGGGGAGATTCCAGGGGGAGACAGTATGAGGTGTATGTGTGTATATATAGACCAAGTGACTGGAGAGAGATGATGGACAGGGAGACGTCAAAAGCCGGAGCGTAGCATCGGGGTAAAATAAATATGGATCTCTCCCAGCTCCTTTGGGCTATAAATACCGAATGGGAAAAACTGAACTAAATAAATGTTCTCTCTGCAGAATGAGCAGATTGTAAGTGCTTTTTCCCCTCAGAGGGCTGATCTGATGCGATATCACGGGGGCCTGTTGTATAATCAGGTTTGTATGTTTGAAGAATCATGTGCAACTATGAAAACTGGGGCAATAGGTAGAAGTATGGAAGCCACCTTTGCCCACTTGTAATTGTGTGTGTTTGTCGTCCCCCCCCCCCCCCCCCCAAGAGTGCTGGTCTTAAATTCGAATGTATTATACATGGGGGGGGGGGGGGGGGGGACAAAAAAAAGGCCCTGTATATGTGAAAATGATAGCCAGGGATATTAAAGAATGAAGGATTGGATCCAGCTTGCAGGAAGACTTTCTAAGAAGTTTGAAACTTCTGGAAGGATGGAGTCCTCTATTTGTACTGGTGACCACTTTCAGAGACAGAGTGAGGTGAAATCCAAAATTTTAAGAGTTGTTCCAAAAACAAAGCATAAGTATAATTCTTCCAATGGGGAAAAAATATTCAGCTGTCTAAGGGGGGGATTTCTGCAAACTCTGTGAAACCTCCAGGACAGGACTCCCCAGTGGTAGACCTGACAAAAAAAAAAACACTTGTTAGGCTTATTAACTCTTTCCTACTCAATCCATTAAAAAAAACGTTTTGGCTTTATACAGTCAGGTCCATAAATATTGGGACATGGACACAATTCTAATCTTTTTGGCTCTATACACCACCACAATGGGTTTGACATGAAACGAACAAGATGTGCTTTTAACTGCAGACTTTCAGCTTTCATTTGAGGGTATTTACATGCAAATCAGGTGAACAGTGTAGGAATTACAACAGTTTGTATATGTCCCTCCCACTTTTTAAGGGACCAAAAGTAATGGGACAGATTAACTCATCCATCACACTTTCACTTTTTAATACTTGCAAATCCTTTGCAGTCAATTACAGCCTGAAGTCTGGAACGCATAGACATCACCAGACGCTGGGTTTCATCCCTGGTGATGCTCTGCCAGGCTTCTACTGCAACTGTCTTCAGTTTCTGCTTGTTCTTGGGGCATTTTCCCTTCAGTTTTGTCTTCAACAAGTGAAATGCATGCTCAATCAGATTCAGGTCAGGTGATTGACTTGGCCATTGCATAAGATTTTACTTCTTTCCCTTAAACTCTTTGGTTGCTTTCGCAGTATGCTTCGGGTCATTGTCCATCTGCACTGTGCAGCGCCGTCTAATGAGTTCTGAAGCATTTTGCTCAATATGAGCAGATAATATTGCCTGAAACACTTCAGAATTCATCTTGCTGCTTTTGTCAGCAGTCACATCATCAATAAATACAAGAGAACCAGTTCCATTGGCAGCCATACATGCCCACGCCATGACACTACCACCACCATGCTTCACTGATGAGGTGGTATGCTTTGGATCATGAGCAGTTCCTTTCCTTCTCCATACTCTTCTCTTCCCATCACTCTGGTACAAGTTGATCTTGGTCTCATCTGTCCATAGGATGTTGTTCCAGAACTGAAGGCTTTTTTAGATGTTTGGCAAACTCTAATCTGGCTTCCTGTTTTTGAGGCTCACCAATGGTTTACATCTTGTGGTGAACCCTCTCTATTCACTCTGGTGAAGTCCTCTCTTGATTGATGACTTTGACACACATACACCTACGTCCTGGAGAGTGTTCTTGATCTGGCCAACTGTTGTGAAGGGTGTTTTCTTCACCAGGGAAAGAATTCTTCGGTCATTTTTTTCCGTGGTCTTTTGGTGTTGCTGAGCTCACCGGTGCGTTTTTCTTAAGGATGTTCCAAACAGTTGATTTGGCCACACCTAACATGCACTTGGAAGTGCAGGCGCTGTAGATATGCAGGTGACATGCAAGGAAAATAAACTGCATTTTTGCTTGTACGGGATTGGATGATGAAATCAGCAGAGATTCCCCTCATTTCAGAGCTTCCCCTCAGATCTCTCTGATGGGATTGTTTTTGTTTCTTTAGCTAAATGATGGCTTTCTTCACTGATAGTGACAGCTCTTTGGATCTCATATTGAGAGTTGACAGCAACAGATTCCAAATGCAAATAGCACACTTGAAATTAACTCTGGACCTTTTATCTGCTCCTTGTAAATGGGATAATGAGGGAATAACACACCTGGCCATGGAGCAGCCAATTGTCCCATTACTTTTGGTCCCTTAAAGTGGGAGGCACATATACAAACAGTTGTAATTCCTACGACGTTTACCTGATTTGGATGTAAATACCCTCAAATTAAAGCTGAAAGTCTGCAATTAAAGTACATCTTGTTTGTTTCATTTCAAATCTATTGTGGTGGTGTATAGAGCCCAAAAGAATAGAATTGTCGATGTCCCAATATTTATGGACCTGGCTGTATGCCGTTTTTATGGATAAGTTCACACACTTTGCACTCTCTTCCTGAAAACTTTGATCTTCGATGAGTTCCTGCTGCCTGATGTGATATTGGTCATCGCCAGATATCCAACCCTCACTTGCCACCAGCTTTCCTGGCTGCATGCGAACCTGAGGCCTTACATCTTCGCTATAGGTTGCCTTACTACAATTTGGTCATGACATGTCTGGTTCTAGACTCAGTAAGGGTGTGGTGTGTGGGGGTTTTTTTTTTTTTTACTGCTTTTATTTTTATGACCCAGTGCAAAATCGAGCTCACTTCTGCATAGAAACCATTCGGCTTCCAAGTTTTATTGGCAAAGCTTAAATGAACAAGCTAGTTAGAAGCTGATTAGTTTCTATATAGAAATGAGCCTGATTTTGCATTATGCTTTAGTAAATCAACCCGTTGGTGGCTTATGAGCCAACAGCTATAAAGACTCTAATTCTGAGCTGCTTCAATCTGGGAGTGAATGCAATAGACTGCAACTGCTCAGGGGCAAGATAATCAGTTAAGTGTTGGGTCCCTGGACAGCCATGTTTTTTGGGTGGGTCCCCATTGGAGTGTTAAGTGCTTGTAATGGCTGGGAGCCTGGCCACACCCTTGGGAGGAGGGAAATGTTTGATCTGCATGGTTTTCAAGGGACTGCATCTCTTTGGGCCTGCTCTTGAAAGCATGTTCAAGGATGCTCCTGATTACAAGAGCCTAAAACTGTTAATCTCGTGTCGCCCGAGAGGCAACAGAGGAGTGGGGTTTAACTCCCACACACATGTACATGGGTGGCAGAAGTAGCTGTCAAAGATCGGCTCTTGATCTCTAGTGCAGTACTGACCAGAAGCCAGTGGGACTGTCTCCTGATGTAACAGCCAGTTAGTGGTCATGTGATCAGGCAGACCTTCCTACTTTACAATTCCTATGTTTTTGTTTTTTTTTTGTTTTTTTTTTTGGGGGGGGGTCTGCATTACAAGTTCATGGCCCTGCCTTTCAACCTCTTGTCTGCACCTCAGGTATTCACTGAGGTTGCTGGCCCTGGTGTGTTGTGGCATTGCCTTTTACAAGATGCTTAAATGACCACCTCTTGAGGGAATTGTTGGCACAGGTGCTGCTGGGCAATGCGACATTGACTTTTTAAATGCGGATGGATCCTGAACCTTCAGACGTTGCTGGAAATGACTCGGTGTATGGAGTATCTGGGTCTAGTCCTGCATGCAGCTCATGCCAGAGTGTCACTTCTACAATAGAAATTTCTGGCTCCCTGGTCTTATTCACTCCTGAGTTTTGCTTTTGCATGAGTACTACGTCTAATGGTAGCACTTTTTTAGAGACAGACCTTTATGCCTAATGTGACTCCAAACCTTTACGATGCAACATTTTGGTCAGATCAATCTATCATGGAGAACCAGGTTGCCCTGTTCTGATGGCTCAGGATCCAACTCTGGAGTCAGAAGCCTTTCCTTCCCATCTCTTAGAAGATCCTCATAACTGATGTCAGAAGGCCACCTGAACACACTGTTAGTGCAGGGGACTTGGTTGTCAAAAGTCTTGTCACCCGATTGACATCCCAGACCTTCAGGTGACTTGGCTGTATCGACATTGTTGGACCATCCTACTGGAGGATCGCTCAATCCAGATCCCGTCGGACAGCAGTGGAGGCTGTACTGACTTGATGGGATCAGTACACCCAAATCCTTCCTAGAAATTTCCTCCAGGTCTGCCTGTTTACAGAACACATTATTTGTGCCCTGGCATTGAACCTGCACTGATCTGTGCAGAAATGGAAGGAACGAGACCTTCCATGAGAAGGTGATTGCCATGAGAAATGGAATGTATGTACTTAAATGTTTTCCAGGGTGGTTTAAATTGATGTCAAAAAGGTAGATAGGCTATCCAGAAAGGCCATATAGTGGTTGATTTACTAAAGGCAAAAACACTTTGCACTACACTAGTCTACCACTAGTGCACTTGGAAGTGCAGGTGCTGTAGATCTGCAGGGGACATGCAAGGAAAATAAAAAACTGCATTTTTGCTTGTACGGGATTGGATGATGAAATCGGCAGAGATTCCCCTCATTTTAGAGCTTCCCCTCAGATCTAAAGTGACTGCACTTCCAAGTGCACTTGCAGTGCAAAGTGGATTTGCCTTTAGTAAATAAACCCCTCTGTGTTGCTAGTGTGTGTTTAGGAAAATGTTCACCTGCATTACTTCCTCCCCATTTCCACAAGTTGACAACTTTGATTGGTGAATCAGCTCAAATGGATGCTTAAAAGCATAAGATGTGGCCATTGACAAGGCAGCATTTGTTATTCTCTCTTCTCCAGAGTTCTCCATGAAGAAAGTAGCCAAATAACTAAACCTGTTCAAATATGAAATGGTGTGACTGTTTAAATGTATTGCATAAGCCTAATGCCACGTACACACGATCGGACATTCCAACAACAAGACTGGATTTTTTTTCCGAAGGATGTTGGCTCAATCTTGTCTTGCATACACACTGTCACACAAATGTTGTCAAATTCCGAACGTCAAAAACGCGGTGACGTACGACGAGCCGAGAAAATTGAAGTTCAATAGCCAGTGCGGCTCTTCTGCTTGATTCCGAGCATGCGTGGACTTTTGTGCGTTGTAATTGTGTACACAGGCTCGGAATTTACAGCAACGGATTTTGTTGTTGGAAAATTTGAGAACCAGCTCTCTGTCCGATGGGGCCTACACACGGTCGGAATTTCTGACAACAGGCTTGCATTGAACATTTGTTGTCGGAAATTCCAATCGTCTGTATGCTGCATAAGTCTTTAAGGCAATATGAAAGTGTTTTAAAAAGCCAATTGAGCATTATTTTCCCTTTTTTGTAGTTGGCTTGTGACCTCTTATTGTCCCATGTGTTATACTGCTGAAGTTGCAGTTAACTTGTTTTGTGTTCCCTGCCCCACTCCTGACACCCTGAACTCTGCATGTTCCTTGAAAAAGTATTCATACCCCTTGAAATTTTCCATATTTTCATGTTACAACCAAAAATGTAACTGTCGTTTATTGGGATTTTATGTGCTAGACCAACACAAAGTGGCACATAATTGTGATGTGGAAGGAAAATGATAAATGGTTCAAATAATTGTAAAAAAAAAAGTGAAGAGTGTGGCGTGCATTTGTATTTAGCCCCTCTGAGTCAATACTTTGTAGAATCGCCTTTCGCTGCAATTACAGCTGCAAGTCTTTTTGGGGATGTCTCTAGCAGCTTTGCACATCTAGAGTGACATTTTTGCCCATTCTTCTGTGCAAAATGGCTCAAGCTCTGTCAGATTGGATGGAGAGCGTCTGAACAGCAATTTTTGCCACAGTTTCTAAATTGGATTTAGATCTGGACTTTGACTGGGCCATTCTAATACATGAATATGCTTTGATCTAAAACATTCCATTGTAGCTCTGGCTGTATGTTTAGGGTCGTTGTCCTGCTGGAAGGTGAACCTCCTCCCCAGTCTCAAGTCTTTTGCAGACTCAAACAGGTTTTCTTCTAAGATTACCCTGTATTTGGCTCCATCTATCTCCCCATCAACTCTGACCAGCTTCCTTGTCCCTGCTGAAGAAAAACATCCCCACAACCTGATGCTGCCGCCACCATGTTTCATGGTGGGGATGGTGAGTTCAGGGTGATGTGCAGTGTTAGTTTTCTGCCACACATTGCATTTGCTTTTAGGCCCAAATTTTGAATTTTGGTCTTGTCTGACCAGAACACTACCTTCTTCCACATGTTTGCTGTGTCCCCCACATGGCCTCTCGAAAACTGCAAACAAGACTTTTTATGGCTTTCTTTCAACAATGGCTTTCTTCTTTCCACTCTTCCATAAAGGTCAGATTTGTGGAGAGCACGACTAATAGTTGTCCTGTGGACAGATTCTCCCACCTGAGCTGTGGATCTTTGCAGCTCCTCCAGGGTTACCATGGGCTCTTGGCTGCTTCTCTGATTAATGCTCTCCTTGCCCGGCCTGTCAGTTTAGGTGGATGGCCATGTCTTGGTAGGTTTGCAGTTGTGCCTTTACTCTTTGCATTTTTGGATAATGGATTGGAACAGTCCTTCGAGTGTTCAAAGCTTGGGATCTTTTTTTATAACCTAACCCTGCTTTTAACTTCACAACTTTATCCCTGACCTGTCTGGTGTGTTCCTTGGCCTTCATGAGGCTGTTTGTTCACTAAGGTTCTCTAACAAACCTCAGAGGGCTTCACAGAAGAAGATTTTAGTTAGGGGCATCGGGGTAAAGGGGGCTGTAAATAAATGCACGTCACATTTTTAAGATATTTATTTGTAAAAATTTTGAAAACCATTTATCATTTTCCTTTCACTTCACAATTATGTGCCACGTTTGTGTTGGTCTATCACATAAAATACATTTACGTTTTTGGTTGTAACATGTCAAAATTTCAAGGGGTATAAATACTTTTTCAAGGCACTGTAACTAAGCAGCTTCCCCACTCCCAACCAGTACTTGAAATGGGACTGAACGATTGCGTATGATACACCCAAGGACTCTGCAAATTGGCATCACTTACTTCTACTGTCTAAGTAAAAGGATGTTGGACATTTCTTATATGTAAGCTGTATATCGCTGTAAGTATAAAGTGAGGTGCTGTCTGACTGATGTCGGGGGGCACACAAAATTGGCCCTTTAAACTGACTGATTACATTTATGTATGGATATATCCTTTTGAAGAGGTGTCCTTCTGCCTGATCAGCCAATCTAAGTCTCAGGACCCACCCATGAGGTGGCAGTGGTCAGTAAGGCAGGCCACACATGGGTCGAATTTTGAAAGAATTTTCTTTAGAAAACCTTATCTAAGAATTTTTGTTCACATTTCACACCCTTAGTGGGCTGCAGCAACAGCTGATTTTCGTGCAGCAATCGAATTTGCGTAATCAGACATGTTTATTTATTTATTTCAGGTACTTGTATAGCGCCGTCAATTTACGCAGCGCTTTACATATACATTATACATTCACATCAGTCCCTACACCCTCAAGGAGCTTACAATCTAAGGTCCCTAACTCACATTCATACATACTAGGGCCAATTTAGACAGGATCCAATTAACCTACCAGCATGTCTTTGGAGTGTGGGAGGAAACCGGAGTACCCGGAGGAAACCCACGCAGACACAGGGAGAACATGCAAACTCCACATGTTGGAAATTTTTTGAAAAACTAATGATTTTCTAATCAATGATGGGGGAATCGTGCGGGAAATGTAATCGAAAAAGAAATGCGCATGTACAAGAAAAGAAAATTCCCAGTAAGAAAATATCCCCAGTCACAAATTATTTTCTGTAGCAACAGGAGGTGAAATTGAAGGCTTGCTTGGTCAAATTTCAAAATCAATGGTGGCACCATCGGATCACAAAATTTCTGATTTTCAAAAGAAATTTTTTTTTTCGAAATTCGACCATGTATGGCAAGCCTTGGGCTCTACAGGACCTCACTATAGGAAAGCCGTATACAGTATCAAGCCACTGGTATGTATTTGAGGAGTTGTACTTTTGAACAGAAAAGGGGACCAACAGATGTCAAGTCAGTGTGACTACAAAATTCATCTGACGCAAACGTGTGTAAACACAGGTCTCTATCTGATTTTAAATGGATCTCGTGAGATGTCTAAACACCAGTTTCTGTTTCTACACCGACCGTATTGCGGGTTTATGCAAGGTGGAGCAAGCACAGGGTAGTTGCTCAATACCACCAATATAATTTCTGCTGTATTTTTCGACCGCCCAGGTCAGTTTTCTTGCCTTGTGCACACAGGGTCCTGGGGCCATATGATGTGTGTATGTAGTGTATTATGTGTATGTAGTGTGTGTGTGTGTGTGTGTGTATATGTATATGTGTGTGTGTGTGTATATGTATGTATGTATGTATGTGTATATATATGTGTATATATATATATATATATATATATATATATATATATATATATATATATATATATATATATATATATATATATATATATATATATATAATATATATATGATTTTTTTTTTTTTTTTTTCCCCTGACCGGAAGCTTCAGGTATTGTGTGCAGCAACGCATAGAAATTAAAGGCTGTATACATGGTACTTACATGAACACACACATCTGTACATATGTCCCTGGACACACAGTCCATACTCCCTTGTAGATTTTCTCACTGCTAGGGTTGTTGGCTCCTTGACGCCCAGTGGGACTTGGCAGAACTGCTGGGCCTGATAAAACTACCAGTAGTGCGTTGTTTAAATAGGGCAGGTTATGACACTTACAGTATTCTAGTGCGCCAAATCATAACTCACCATGCATTTTTTTTCTTTTGGATTAAATTAATTGGAAATGGTACGTATCTGCATCCTCATTTTGCTATTCCACTCACACCTGGCTATTCATCTTAACTGCTGGCTTTTCCTATTTTTCATAAATTACTCAAATTTCAACATGGTCTGTTGTGTGGTGGTGGTTTTTTTTTTTTTTTTTTTTTTTAAATAATGTTTGACTCCAGTGTACCATCAAAAATTCCGTAGTATGGGTGATAGAATTGCAGCATAGATTTCCGCTGTGTACATGGAGCATCCTGGGGAAATATAAATGGATCTAGGAAGGCCTTCATTACTGTACAGAGTGATGTCCAGGAGGAATGAATCGATATTTCGGAAAGAGCACTTAATTGTTCTAGTGTAAATAACAGACAGTATAGGCAGCTTTTAATCTACACAATGTCAGGTCGTATAGTAGTTTTGTTGACTAGACATCTCTGCTCCATTACGTTATTAGCTTTTAACTCCTTTGGCCCTTAGAATGGATGAAAACTCGAGGAGATGGGCCTTGGAAAGACTACCTTCCTTTTATTAAATAACTGTTTTCAAAACCAAGAAAACACGTGGTAACTATCTTCATGGCACAAAGTTTGATTTCTATGTCAGCTTTCAAGGAAAGTTGAGAAATATGTAGGCTGCTGTAGCTAACCTCCTACTGATGATGCTAGTCATTTTGGCTGTCATACTAATCCGCTATCTTTGGAACTTACTGATTTGGAACAAGTACACAGTAAGTGAAGCCATGAAGATCTGAGGACAGAAGATAAAACTAGCATTGTTGGAAGAAATTTGGCAGTAGCCGCCTACTTAAACCAATTTTTATTTTGGTTTACCAGGTGATTATAACCGTATTAGTGCACTTGCGAAACAAACCATTTGATTTTGTAATGAATGGACTTTTCTGAATGAAAGCCACATACAAAGTTAGAAATGAGTTTGTTCGAGTAAAAAATTTTTTTCATGCTTCTTTAAAATTTTCCTACGACTTTGGAAGAACACAAAGGTCACCCCTCTAACCATTACAAAATCCAGAAAAAGTTCTTCAAATTTTTCTAACAAAATTCTACTATGGCCAGTATTCGGTTGCTTGTGGGTTCAGCAAATGGTGGACAGTGCAAAAGTGCTCCATCCATTAATTGGACAGTCAGCTCCAATTAATGGATGGGAGGGGGAAACGCTTCAGGAATCAACTGGGGCATTTCGCCTGTGCTTTATAGGATTGTTCTGATGATGCAATACTGGAGGTGGGGCGCCCACTGTGGTCCAAAATGATTTGATCCCATTGAACATTAGAAAATTGAACAAAAGCTCTTAAAATTAAAATTTGCTCAACAAAAGTCTACTAGTGTATCCCCAAGTGTAAGATCTTCACACCCCGCTTTTTTTTTTTTTTTTTTTTTGGCATAACTGTAAATCCTCATTGGAAGATTTTCCCTCGCATTCTGTCCCAGTGAGATTTTGAATTTCCCCTTGCTGCATCATAGAGAACAGATCTTTGGTGCCCAACCTGCAGCCTGAGGGCCACATTCAAGAGAGAACTTGTAAGTACTTTTAGTTTAGCCTAAGCGTATGCAAAACTTAGTGACGCTTAAATCCATTCCGTTGTAGAGCTTTAGAAGCAGCATGGGGCTGACTGTCATGGAAGTCGTTCTCATTTGGTTATAGGCATCTGGGAATTTAATATCTACACTGGGACCAAGGACTGGAAAAAACTGGACCAACCTAGTGTGATGTGTACTCATCAGGTTACTACACTCCTGGCTAGTTCATAACCAGATTCCCACTCCCAACAAGAGTTAGCAGGGTTTTCAGAGTGCTCAATAGGCCTGCTGCCTCTTGTCTTTCAGCTACACAAGTTCCTTTATCCACTGTCCAACAGAAAATGTGTCAGCTTTGCTTCTGAATGAGTAAAGACCACTCAACCTGCTTCTAAAATAGGTTAATGAATGGGACTGCAGCCTCATGTCACATGGGTCTGTAGCTTGCTTCTGTATTGGAGGCAACAAGGAGCTTACAGTGAGTGGCATTGAGAATATTGTCGCAGCACCCTTTACAGGCTTACAGCTAATGTTCCCATAACATCCTGCTGCTTAAAACCTCCCTGTAGACAGTGGAGTTTTGCACTAGAGCTATAGCAATAAAGTATAGAGGCTGCCCCTGCTGACTTTTTCAGGTCTTAGCTTTCCAGAATGTTAGCCAACTGATCTCTGCTGCGTTCATGGCTTTGTGTCACCACATTGCAGCTTTTGGCGTAGTATGAGATGCAGGTTGCATATTTAGGTAAACCTAAGCGGATGCAATCCATGACCAGATTCCACATCACCATTGAATTTTTAAAGGGTGCCCAGAAGCGACTACAAAATTAAAACAGCCATCAGGGTGCACTCTTGGTTTCCCATAACGCATAGATGACGGCTCATTTTAAGGGTCATGTATGTTGCTATGAGGTAGCCAATTGGTGGGCCGTTATCACAGGGAGAAACAATGGGGAATCTTGGCCAGTATGCTTACTTGTTGTCACGCAACAGTTGTGTGGGTTGTACCAAAGCATAGATGTGAGAGTGTCAAAAGAAAAGGCCACCGCAATCCACCAGCAGTGGAAGAGGGAGGCAATAAGGCAAGTGGCTTTGTCTGGGGTTTCTATCTCCCCTCACCTTGGGGTAAATGGTGATTTGCGTTTTTTTTTTTTTTTTTAGGTTTTCTGAGGCAATCAAGGGGATCTAGGACCATACATGCAATGATCAATTAAGACCACCATCATATGTATAAATATCTTTATAATCTAGACAACATGGATTTGCAGAACCGCAGTGCATTAGCGGTTCACGGAATCCTTTTACCTGTTGCGTGGAGGAGTTGCTTTAGGGGAGAGGCTAATACCATTCTCTGTCAGAGCTATAATCAGCCTGCAAGGGGTTAACCTCTGTAATCCATCACCCCCACCTCCTCCTATATTTCTCTGGCATTCTCACATGAGTGATTCTTGTATTCTCCTTCTCCGCATTGTGCCTGAACCAATTCTTGCATCCCAGGCAGCTCTCCTTCCATTACTGTAATTAGTTTCAGTGCAGGCTTGCAGGATGAATTTGCAGCAGTGGCAGGGCAGGGGGTGGGCGCATCCTTTTTAAATCACATGACTGACATCACTGGACCCATAAATAAACTAATAGATGTGACATGAGGCATACTCCCTGTATTGATTCCCACCTCTGCCCATCCAGACAGCTCACTGATGCAGGCCTTTGGGAGGAGGAGGGGGAGTTCAAAGGGAGAGCTGGATCTATTAGTAAATAGGCTGTCTTAATTAAAGAGTACCTGTGCTGTAGTGATATTACTGTGAAGGATATCGGGGGGGGGGGAGATTATATCGATGTCTTCAGCTATGAGGGTTTTTGTGTATTTTAGCAGTGTTTGGGCATACTAAAGCTCCACGCATTGCTGCCTTGTTACCAGGGGCATTGCTAGGGGGTGGCTATTGGGGCTATAGCCCCAAATCTGGGGCCCATAGCCCCGAGTCTCTTGCCGCAGGATCCCTGCCTATCCAGTGGGTTGCAGCTGCTGTGGCAGGCGGGCTGGCTGCATGAGAGAGGTGGAGGAGAGGAAAGAAGCGAGTGCTTTACAACCGGGCCTCTTCAATTTGGAAGCGAGCTGAGGTGAGCAGCAGAGAGATGACATAATCTCGCACTGTCCGCCACAAATCGGCGCTCTTCTGCCCTCACAGCACGGTCATCGTGGAGCTCCACTTTGCAGCCAGACCCCCTTGCTTCAATGTCGGAGGTGTGGCGGGGAGCAGCGAGATGACATCATCTCTCACTGCCCAACCCGCATCACCGCTCTCCTGCTTTCACTAAATGGACCAGTGCTGTCAGCCTGCTACCAATGCAGCACTGGCTGGCATGGCAAGTGACAATCCACATCATTTGGCAAGTGACAACCCACATCTGGTGGCCGGTGACGTTGCAAGGGACAATCTGCAAATGGTGGCAAGAGATGTGGCAAGTGACAATCTGTAAATGGTGGCAGGAGACATGGCAAGTGACAATCCACATCTGCTGCCAGGTGAAAGTGGCAAGTGACAATCCACCTCTGGCAGACGACATGGCAAGTGACAGTCCACATCTAGTGGCAGGTGATGGTGGCAAGTAACACGCTGCATCTGGTGACAGGTGACGGTGGCAAGTGACATGCTGCATCTGGTGGCAGGAGATGTGGCAAGTGACACGCCCAGGGCTCCCACTGATTCTGCATTATGGTGAGTTGAACCACTTAATTATATATTAGAATGTAACAATAGAAATAATGCACTTCAATCACCCTGACACCATATTAACCATTATGCCATGATTGAAGCGCCAACACCAGCCATCGCCCCTGAAAAATTGCTTACCACTGCCCCCCCCCCCCCCCCCGCGGGCATGCAAAAAGGTTGGTGACCGCTGCTATGGGCTCTAGCCCCAGATCTTTTGCAGACCTAGCAACGCCCCTGCTTGTTACCATGGCTGGTCTAAGAAATCAGCTTGTTAGGTTTCCATAGTTGCTAAAGGTCCGGCAGATGGGTTTTACCAGCCCTCTTTGAAGTGCCCGAGAAAGCTCCCCAAACTTGCAAGACTGGCCTTTACAGAACTACCATGTTGGTGTTGTCAGCCTGTGGTAAAGAAGGGCTCTTTCTTTTTCTTTTTTTTTTTTTCTCTCGAGCATCTGGATGTCCGTCATGTCCAAGCCCAACTTGCAGTTCTGCCACAAGACCTAGGAACAAGCCTTTCTTACAATGAAGGGGTGCTCCTACTTGTCAGAGTGGCCAACCGGACTCGGGATATTTCAGACACTTGAATTGAGAAACTTGCCTCTTAGCTACAAGATGGAGTTCTGGTCCTTACCTCCACCCAACTTAATGGTAGTAAACCTGCAAAAGAGGGCAGATCCTAATGCTGCTCCAGCAACCCCAGTTCCAGAGGCTAAAAGTTTTCTACTTCAATCCTTTTACTGTTCCCAAAGAAAAGGGGAGGGGGGGATCATGAACAAAATTCTTCCTGCATGTGGATTGGTATGGCAGTCCAACAAAAATTCTATTAATGAGTTGATGAGCACAATGAATAATCTCTCCAACAATCATTCATATTATTATTTTTTTTTTTTTTTTATTGGAAAATCTGTGTATTGCAAGCTTTAGATTCTGTGTCCTGTAATCCTATAATGATCCTTCACTGTATCAGGAGGTAAGGGGACAATGTCCACAATGGGGACAGATCACAAATTTTTCCAAGCTAAAAACAGAAGAATAGTCTTGAATTTCACTTTCAGGTCAGTCTAGGACACAGCTCAGTTTGTCGGCCTTTCATTCTTCCAGTGCAGATTGAAGTGCCAACAATTAAAGCTCAACAGCAGCCGGTATAAGAACTTGTTAAAGCTGAAGCTTGATCTGCCTTTATAATGCCTCCCTTGGTGGTTCCTCCTTTCCCCCCTCAACAAGGTAATGACCCTTTTCAAATAAAACCTTTTCCTCTTATTGCACACTTACTTACAATAAAGTTATTTTTAGGCCAATCAAATGCAATATAATGCATGCTGAGCCCTAAAATTGGAAATGTCTGTGAAATGGTGACAAATTTTGATACCCTATTAAAGCTATTCTTGAAAAGCACTGATCAGTAGGTGATCAGTTTAGCGTTAAGCATGAATGATGGCATATGGAGTGATACCCAAAATGTGTAGCGCATATGGAGACACCCTAGATGCTTGTGTGCATTAATATGTACATCATGGGGCAAGAGCAGGGGTGTATCTACCGCAAGGCAAATAAGGCATTTGCCTTGGGTGGCGCCACCCTAGTCAGAAGGGCAGAGGCGGCTTTTAAAGCACTTCCCATTCTTTCCCATCCTTTCAGTGGTTGTGCCAGGATGATGCCTCATCCCCGGTACTGTGTTTTTTTGTTTTTTTTGTAGAGTCGGTGTCCAGCTTCCTTGTAATAGCAATTGGAGTAGCTTACTAGTCCCGCCCCCCCCCCCTCCCCTTCCATGGCTCTCTCAGGCTCTCCAGCCCTACTGGGAGACCTGAGCAAGCAGGAACGTCCGCAGGCTGGACAGCCAAGCAAAGCCGGGATTGGCTTTGATCGGCTGTTCACAACAGTAAAATAGAAGCAATGACATATCGTGTAGCGCCCCGGTGTTTAGTCAGGGTGCTCCTCACCAAATTCCTTGTCAGGAGTAGCTACTGTAGTTAATTACTGTACTAGGGATCCATTGATTTTTATTTTTTTTTTATTATTTTTCCCTAAGTTTGGCCGGGTTGTACTTTTGTCTTCTACCACCAGGTGGCCGGGCACTTGGAAGTATTAGATTGAGAAGGGCAATTCAAGGTCAGGTTATGGGTAATCTCAGCCAATGGGAGATTTTGTTGAATCCCTTAGCATGCTGGGAGAGCCTATATATTCGGGTGAGGTCAAGTAATCTGGGTTCTTGTGTGCCACCTAGACCTCGCGTATGTCGCCTGCCAGGCCAGAGATTGGGCCCTCTTTCTCCTTCAAAATATAGAAAGGACTGTCAAAGAAATAAATCCTTTTACATCGAAGAAGCGTCTGGCGCCCAATGACTTTTACCACCTTTGCACCCACTATGCCTCACAACCCACCACTTATTGAAGGATGTCAGCTATCTTTGGCCTTGAAGGATCCCATTAGACTGGAAGAGGTCAGAGATTCTGCTACCTAAGAGCAGAGGAGGGATTTGGGGTCTTGTAGACCCCAGATCTTTTCATAAAGAGTACCTATCACGTGCCTATTGCTGTTGCAAGGATTTTGACATTTAATGCCTCAGGGTCTGATGAGGAAGCTGCAGCTGTTCACTGAACAGTATGGGACATATTTAGATGGGGGGGGTCCCAATTTTAGTCTTGCCTAGAGCAGCAGAAAACCAAAATACACCACTGTACAAGAGGGTTTTTGAAACTTTTTTTTGTTTTTTTGTTTTTTGTTTTTTTTGTTTTTTTCCCATCTGACCAGAGCACCTTCTTCCATATGTTTGAGTCCCCCACATGGCTTCTTGCAAACTACTAACGTTGGCTTTCTTCAAACAATGGCTTTTTTTCTTGCCACTCTTCCATAAAGGTCAGGTTTGTGGAGTGCATGACTAATTGTCCTGTGGACAGATTTTCCCACCTGAGCTGTGATTTTCTGCAGCTCCTCCAGAGTTACCATGGGCCTCTTGGCTGCTTCTCTGATTAATGCTCTCCTTGCCCGGCCTGTCCGTTTTAGGTGGACGGCCATGTCTTGGTAGGTTTGCAGTTGTGCCATACGCTTTCCATTCTCAGATGATGGATTGAACAGTGCTCTGTGAGATGTTCAAAGCTTGGGATATTTTTATTTATTTTTTTTTTTATAACCTAACCCTGCTTTGTACTGCTCCACAGCTTTATCCCTGACCCGTCTGGTGTTTCCCTTGGTCTTCATGATGCTGTTTGTTCACTGAGGTAACCACCTCCAAGGGCTTCACAGAACAGCTGTATTCATACTGAGATTAAATTACACACAGGTGGACTATTTACTAATTGGGTGACTTCTGAAGGCAATTGGTTCCACTAGATTTTAGTTGGTGATATCGGGGTAAAGGGGGCTGAATACAAATGCAAGCCACACTTTTTTCAGATATTTATTTGTAAAAAAAAAAAAAAAAAATGTAAAACCATTTATCATTTTCCTTCCACTTTACAATTATGTGCCACTTTGTGTTCTATCCCAGGGATCTCCAAACTTTGGCCCTCCAGCTGTAGCGTGCTTAACCTTTTGGTTAAGCACGCTACAGTGATGTGAAACGCATCAGCACTTTTGTCCGTCCCTATGCCTCTCTGTGACCATATGGATTTTATCGTCTTCAATAAAGTTGTTACAACGGAGAGCGGCTGTCCAGCTTTTTCTTCAATTCTACGGCCCTCCAGCTGTTGCGGAACTATACCTTCCAATGAGGCATTGTAAAACTGACATTCAGACATGACTAGGCATGATGGGAATTGTAGTTCCTGAACAACTGGAGGGCCATAGTTTGAAGACCCCTGGTCTATCCTATAAAATACATTTACGTTTTTGGTTGTAACATGACAAAATGTGGAAAATTGCAAGGGGTATGAATACTTTTTTAAGGCATTGTAACTGACAATACCTGCCCTTAGGAGCTCTGCAGACCATAATCTGTGTTTCCCTTCTGCACTGTAATAGCAGAGACCTACTAGCAGTCTTAGCAGTCTTGTGTAATGTGTCTTCAGTCTGTGGCTATTCAAGCATGTCTCCAGTCTTCAACGGCTTCTAATAGCATGTATGCAGATCCCCCTGGTGGCGTGGTGTTAAGATTCTACACCAGGGCCTACTGTAAAGTTTGCAGCAAGGAAAGTTAGAAACCTCTCCCATTCTTCTGGCTCCACTCCACTTGGCCTACAGGCCTGTCTGGAAACTGACACCTATTTTTTTACCTTCTAGCTTTTAGTTGTATGGAGTCCAGATTCTCTGGTTGCAGGCCAGGTCCGTCGGTCACTTAACACACCAGGCACCAAAAAACGAAGGGTACAAGGTGAGTGATCCTGGCAAGGAAATCTCTGCCACCATCAGGCTAGCCAACCCTCCTTCTGCTGGCCACCACCAGTTTATCAACCAAGGCAGTCTCTGAGGTTACTTCCCAGGTATAGGCTACTCTGCAATCCACCAGAATAAGGCAAATCGGCCCATGTCCTTCCAGAGCTCTTCTTTACTGAATAAAGAGTTGTAACATAAGTCCCTTTGGAGTGTAATTCCATTTTCCATGGCTGGTAAAGTTCAGTGTTCTTGCCCACCAACTGAGTGCTCCCGCAAAAGTTTTCCAGTATTATGGTGGCACCAATAAAGGTATCAGATCCACTTAATCTTGTCTGAGGCCCTAATTCATATCAGAGTGTCAGGTAACCACCTCTACTCTTCCCTTGCAGACCTACTCTTCCTCTTGCGGACTAAGGCCCCATACACACTATTAGATTTTCTGCAGATTTTTGTCTTCAGATTTACCAAAACCATGTAGTGCAAGGGCCTGCCTGATTTGCAAACAAATTGAAACTCCTAAGGTTTGACCTCATATTATATGGTTTTGGTAAATCTGAAAATAAAAATCTAATGGTGTGTATGGGGCCTAACTCTTCTCCACCTTGATGCCACCCTTCCTGCCTATTTATACCCTAAGCTGACAAAGGGAATTGGGGATCCCTAGGAGAAACTAAGTAGATTTATACCCAATATGGAGCTGTGACAGGGTTCTACATGGCTCTAGCTGTCCCTAACTGCTCCTATAACATTTTTGCTGCTTCTTGTACCAAGCCTGTAGTTTTGCCATATCCTGCTGAATGTCTGCCGCCTGACAGCTTCTTATAGCCAAACATGAACACACACAGTATTTAATTCAGTATGTCATCGCTTCAACAAGCGTTATTGATTAATGCAGTACATCCTGAGTATTACCATCTCAAGTCTGGGCATTTCATGAGTTTCATCCTCTTGTGCTTATTTGTAGAAATCGGTGAAACGCATTAGGTAGTCTTAAGGTGATAGCACTCGGGATATACTACATTGGTTAGTAAAGCTTGTTCAAGAAGGTGACCTTACCGGAGAGCCTCTTGTGTTCATGTTCAGGGTTTAGTTGAAGCTGGAGCGAGCTCCAGCGACCAGAAACTTGGTTGGAGCCTGGAAGCATTGAGAATCTGGATGATCGTCTGAGCCTTCTATAGTATTACATTTTCTGAATACAATGTGGGGCTACTTGGTGATGTTCAAGACCGCATTTGAAGTTCCATATATCAAGTTGACCACCAATGTGCTAGAGGCTGCAACCCCCCCCCCCCCAGATGGTGCAGTAAATATCCTGCTGAATAGGCTGTAGGGGGTTATACGCTACTCACTTTAAATGCAAACGAAGAGAGAATTGGCAGGTCACTGAATGATTTAATTTGTTAATGGACATTCTTTAATGCAGACCTCCTTTCAACGTTTGACTCTAAATGGCTCTGCAGAGTAATCAAGTGTGTTAGAGAATGGACAGTCAATGACCAGTGTGGCTTTATTCATTCTGTGAAGGTTCAGTGGAGGCTCTCTTTGTTTTATGTAGGTGATCTCTATGAGGAGCTCCTGGCAGTCTGTGGGGAGAATGCTCTTTTATGGCTCCTAGGAGCTGTCCCTAGTTGTCTGTCATTGAGCTAGCTTCCGTTACTGTGTCTGTCTTGGCTATTAATCAAGCAGCTGTCTCTACTGCTCCAGTGAATTGTAGAGTCACTGTCTCAGGCTATCAATTAGATGTCTTTTGAGGCTGTCAATGGCTTTCTTGTAGTTTATCCTCAAGAATTCTCTAATACAGTGTTTTGCAGCGATCAGGTCTTGAGCTGTCTCTTATTCTCAAAGAGCAGTTCTATTACCAGTATTTAGACTGCCTAGAGAAAAAAAAAATTTTTGTCTGGCCTGTCTGCCAATTGAAAAATCGTCTTGCCTCTCTCTGGTACTGTATCTCTAATATAGACACACCCTCAGTATTTTCAAAAGCAGTGAATGTAGGGTTGCCACCTCATCCCTTTAAAACCAAACGCATATTAATTACCCAGTTTCTGTGGCTGATTAAGGTGGTAATTAAACTCACTTGGCGCTTTATCTGCAATAAATTAGCCTCAGAACCTGTGTGATTCATATGTGTTCGGGTTTAAAGGGATGAGGTGGCAACTCTAAGTGAATGCATGCTTGCCAACATTGTGGTCCCAGATCCTGAGACACTGTTAACTCAAAATTAGCAGTTTGTCCGCTTTTCTGGTGGCTGTAGCCAAATCATACCCTTTTTTATAGACTTATCCTGTCCAGACACAGCCTCCTAAATATGTTGGGACTGCCCATCATGGGGGGGGGGGGGGGTTGGTCCTACCAAACATTAAATATGTGGGGGATCATCCACTTGTGACCCCCCACAATTAAATCCTCTTTGCGTTAGTGTGCATGTGCAGTAACTTAAATAGTTTTGATACTGTAATCTCGGGAAATGACCCAGGACAGTTGGCATATATGCAAAGAGGGGCATCTATTATTTGAAACATTCTGTGGTTCTCTGTTTTATAGTAAAAGGTGGTGTTGGGCTCCAACCACTTTCTACTAATATAACCCGTTCCTTTTTATGTGTCTGGCCCTGCACTTCCTCCTTTATTGCCTAGTCCAGTGTTTCTCAACTCCAGTCCTCAAGGCGCCCCAACAGGTCATGTTTTCAGGCTTTCCATTATTTTGCGCAGGTGATTTGATCAGTTTCACTGCCTTGGTAATTCCCACAGCTGTTTCATGTGAGGGAAATCCTGAAAATATGACCTGTTGGGGTGCCTTGAGGACTGGAGTTGAGAAACACTGGCCTAGGCAATAATGTAAAACCCTCTAATGCCCTCATTATCCTGGGATACTCACATCGTATGTTCCAGGAGGCTTTGGGACAATCTACAACACACTTGGCATGCTCCACACTACATCATTGGCAGCTAAAAATAAATATAAGAACCTGAGCCATACTAAATACAATATGCATCAACACTTTACACATATTATGAATCCAGTAAACAACAAAAGTGCCAGTCCATAAAAGTGACCACAAAAAAACAGAAGAACGTGATGTGCTCTCCCCTACACCATACAGATACACTCACCAGAGCGCCAAGACCCTGAAGAGGTCTATTGCTTAATCGGCTTCCTCAAATGGTCAGATTTGATGAGGAATATGTTTAATCA
Source organism: Lithobates clamitans (assembly GCA_037952925.1). Taxonomy (NCBI): domain Eukaryota; kingdom Metazoa; phylum Chordata; class Amphibia; order Anura; family Ranidae; genus Lithobates; species Lithobates clamitans. The sequence continues at coordinate 4,157,655 of JBBGZY010000940.1, forward strand.
GGCCAACTGCGTTAAAGTAATCCCTCTCTCTGACCAGTATTGGGGACTGGGTAGGGAGGTATTGCTTTGCAGTTGGTCAGCTTAAACATGTATTGCAATGTTTCCCTATAGTTATCTTGTCCTATCTTTCTAGAACCTGTTTCTGGTTCCCTGTGTCCATCTCTTGCTGTGTTTGAGAATGCTGCTTTTGTTTTTTAAATACCAATCTTATTTTGTCTGACCAGTTTCATGATCCTTGTATCCATTACAACCTTGCTGAGCTGCCTCCTATTGCCCTATAGTTGTCTCATCCTGTCTATCGAGAACCTTTCCATTGTACCCTTTGTCCATCTCTTGAGGAAAGTGTCTGTGTTTTTTCTTTACTCATCTTGTCTAGCTAGAACTTGCCTATGGCTACTCCTATATTACTCTTGTGCTGTTTTTGAGAACCCTGTCTTTGTTGCTGTATAGTTGTCTCGTACTCTTTATCGTTTATCTAGAACCTGTCTCTCTGGTTCCCCATTGTCGTCATCTTTTGCTGTCTTTGAGGGAGTTGTCTCCTCTTGCCTGTCTAGGACCTGTCTCTTGATTTTTGTAACTATCACAACCTTTTTAAGCTGTCTTGGTGGCCACTAGTTGTTACAGTATAGGTCCTAGATAGACTGAATCTGGTTTGCTGTCTCTCCTGCCATCTGAGGGAGCGGTCTGTTTTTCTATACACACCTTATCTTGTCTGCCTGGTCTCTGGTTCCCTATATCTGTGCTATGCTATCTTTTTGAGGGAGCGGTCTCTTGTCCTATACTCCTCATCTTGCCTATCTTCTAGAACCTGTCTCTGGTTCATCATTTTTCATAACAGTCTTTGAGAGAGCTGTCTGTTGCCCTATAAACATCCTTTTCCTATCTGTCTGGGACCTCTCTTGATAACCATCACCACCTTAGTGAGCTGTTTCTATCTAGAACCTGTCTCTGGTTCCCTGTGTCCATCTCTTGTTATCTGTTTTTTAAAATCTATCTTTATCTGGTCTGTCTAGGACCCATCTCTTCATCCTGGCAACCATCACAACCATAGTGAGCTGTCTGTGAGCCTATAGTTGTCTCTTCCTATCTATCTAGGAACATGGCATCACAGCACACCGCTTTGCATAGTCAACCTGTTAAACCCATCTTTGGTTTGCTGTGTAAGTCTCTTGCTGTCTGTCCTTTTCAGCATCCATCTTATCTGGTCTGTCTATGACTGTCTATAGTTCCCCATCTGTCTAAAGCTGTCGTTCAGGGATCAGTCTCCTTGCCCTATACCTATCTCATCCTGTCTACAGTTTTTCCATATCAGTCGCATACTGTAAATCTTGGAGAGAGCTGTCTTTTACCCTATACTCATCATCTTCTGTCTGTCCAGGTCTCGATTCTTGTAAGCTTTGCAAACTTCTTGAGGTTGTCTTATCTGGTCTATAGTTGTTTCATCCTATCTAGAACCTGTGTCCATCTCTTGCTGTCTATAAGGAGTTGACGGCGTTTTTTTTTTTTTTTTCAATCTTTATCTCGCCTGGTCGGTCTGGGACCTCTTGACCCTTGCAACCATAAAGTCCAGGTTGCCCTATAGTTGCCTCATACTGTCCTATGTAGAACCCATCTCTGCTTCCCTGTCAATCTCCTGCTGTCTTGAAGGAGTTTACTGTGTTTCCCAATATCTATCTTGTCTGGTCTGTCTAGGACCTGTATTTTGACCCTTGCAACAGTTTTTGAGAGAGCTGTCTGTTGCTCTATAACCATCTTTTTCTGTCTGTCTGGGAGCTGTCTCTTGATGACCATCACAACCTTAGTGAGCTTCTTCGATTGGCCTATAGTTGTCTCATCCTGGCGATCTAGAACCTGTCTCTGGTTCCCTGTGTCTACATCTTGCTGTCTGTGTTTTTCAAAATCTATCTCATCTGGTCTGTATAGGTCCTGGTTGCCCTATAGTTGTCTCATGCCATCTATCTAGAACCCGTCTGTTTTGTTTTTTGTGTTTGTCTCTTCTGCATTTCGAGGGAGCTGTCTGTTTGTTCTATACCTATCTCATTTTGCCTTTCTAGGAGTTGTCTCTGTTTTCCCATGTCTCTCATGCTGTTTTTTTTTTTTTTTTTTTGAAGGAGCTGTCTGTCTTCTATACCCATCTCATAGGGTCTGTCTAGGACTTGTCTCTAGTTCTGTCTCATACTGTCTTTGAGGAGGAGGTCTCTTGCTCTATACTCATTTATTTTTGTCCTATCTAGGTCTTGTCTTTAAACCCCCCCCCCCCCCCTACCCATCTATTGCTATCTTCAAGGGAGGGGTCCCTCTTGTCCTATACCCATCTCATCCTGTCCTATCTAGGCCTTGTCTCTGCTTCTCTGAGTCAATCTCATGTTGTCTTTTTAGGAGATCTTTTTGTTTCCTTTATCCATTTCCTCCGGTCTGTCTAGGACTCCTGTCTGGTTCCCCATATTGGTCTCTCTTGCTGTATACCCATCTCATCTTGTCTGTCTAGGACTTGTCTCTGGTTCTCCCATATCTCTCTAATGTTGTCTTTGAAGGAGCTGTTTGTCTTCTTTTATACCCATCTCATATGGTCTGTCTAGGACTCCTCTCTGGTTCCCCATATGTGTTTAGTACTGTTCTCAAGGGAGCAGTCTCTCTCTCGTTTTTATACCCATCTCATCTTGTCTGTCTAGGACTTGTCTCTGGTTCCCTATATCTGTTTTATGCTGTCTTCAAGGGAGTGGTCTCTTTTGCTCTATACCCATCTGAGGAAGTTTTTTTTTTTTTTTTTTCCTATACCCATTTTATCTTGTCTGTCTAGGACTCGTCCCTGGTTCCCCATATCTGTTTCGTACTATTCTCAAGGGAGCGGTCTCTCTTGCTTTATAACCGTCTCATCTTGTCTGTTTAGGACTTGTCTCTGGTTCTCCCATATCTGTCTCAGATTGTCTTGAAGGGATCGGTCTCTCTTGCTGTATACTTATCTTGTCTAACCAGGATTTAGCTTTGCTTCCTCTTATCTGTCATGCATTTTTTTTTTTTTTTTTTTTTACCCATTTCTTATGGTCTGCCTAGGACTCCTCTATGGTTCCCCATATCTGTTTTTTACTGCTCTCAAGGGAGTGGTCACCCTTGCTTTATACCCATCTCATCTTGTCTGTCTAGGACTAGTCTCTGGTTCCCCATATGTGTCCTATGGTATCTTCAAGCGAGTGGTCTCTTTTGCCTTATACCCATCTCATTCTGTCCTATCTAGGACCTCTCTCTGGTTCCCTGTGTCCATCTCATGCTGTCTTTAAGGGAGTTGCTTTCTATACCCATTTCAGCCTGTCTATCTAGGACTTGTCTCTGGTTCCCCATAGCAGTCTCATACTGTCTTTGAGGGAGCGGTCTCTATTCTATACTCATCTGATCTTGGTTGTCTAGGACTTGTGTCTGATTCCCCCCCCCCCCCCCCCCCCCCCCCACACCCATCTCTAGCTTTCTTCAAGGGAGTGTACTCTCTTGCCCTATAGCCATCTCCCCATGTCTATCTAGGATCTGTCTCTGGTTTCCCCCTATCCATCTCATGCTGTCATTAAAGGAGCTGTCTCTGGTCCTGTCTTCTGCTCTGCAGCTGGGAGGGAGATCCTGTGGCTGGGAGAGGAGGAGAAGGAGTGGCCACTGGCTGGAGAGAGTGAGAGACATTGAGATAAGCAGAGGGAGGGACAGGCAGACAGAGAGAGAGAGTGAATGCAGAGGTAGAGGATCTCACACAGGCAAGATCTGTTCAGATTGTCTCAGGTAAGGGGCTTCTGTGACCCTTCCAGGGCATTGCATGTCTATGTGCAGGGTGTAGTGTGGTGTGTAAGTGTCTGAGTGCTGCATGCATTCTCTGAATTGCAGGAATTCTGGGTGATTGACAGCTCCCTCTGTCATGATTTTTCCTCTTTCTGTATACACAACAAAATGTTTGCATCTATTGGCATTGCAGATTGGGTTGCCATCTGTCTGTCTGCGCAAGCCCCAGATTGCACTGGGGTGCCTTGTGTTTGTGTGGGTATGTGTAGGTGTGTGCACAGCTGGGCATGGGGTGGGGGGGGGGGGTGTTAGTTGCTGGAAACATAAGGGGATAGAAGCTGTATGCATAGTCTATGAAAAGGGAAAATCCGAAGACAAACAGAGCTATGAGTTGGATAGGAGCTGACAGTGCTGAAGAAAGTAACCGTCGTCAGATAATTGAGATGACAGAGATTGCTTAGGTTGAAAATTGTAGCTGTATGTTTAAAGGTTAGATCGTTGAATGCTAATGAGGAAAAAGTGCAATTCTGGGTTGTTACTGCTCTGTTATGCAATACTTAATGACTACTCCTGGGTTGCAATTTTTAGGCTGGTGTAGCTTGCCATGTTTGAACCATTTGCAATTTTTCAGTATGGAATTAGGAGGCGATCCATCAAGATTTAAACTGGGGTTAGGGTTTCCATCAATGTGTCAACTTATCATTGTATGACCATCAACAGGACAAAACCCTTACAAATTCATCATCCATAATATATTTTTTATTTTTTTTTCCCTATTAGAGGTATTTTTATTGATTTCACAGTTTACAAAAATTCCCAATAACTATATAATTATTGGAAACTTTTGTAAACCGCAAAATGGCAATATAAAGGTTATCTCTAATAGGATAAAAAAAGGTCCCCGTGGATGGTCAAGGAATTAGAATTTCAGTTTTTCTGTAGCTTTGATACGCAATGTTTTTTTAGAGCACGGTTCTAGGATTGATGTGGCTGTAATATGCAGTGCAACCATGAGGAATGAGGTTGAATTATGTTGGTGTTGCTGGAGGCCTTTGAGAGATGCCATTATTTTGGGAATTCTTTGTGTTGATCTACAATATTTTAATTGATGTGTTATCGGTAAACCGTGTCTTGGAAAGATTTAATATTTTTAGTTGAGGTGGCATTTATGAGCCGTGCTTTAGTGAAAAAAAAATTAAAGTTTCAGTTTTTGGCTTGTTGTGATAATATAGATGGTTTTAGTTTAAAATACAAATCATCTGCAAAGTTGAGTTAATGTGGTATTGTATTGTGCCATATCAACCAAAACCTTACATCTTAAGGGACTCAACACCAAATCTCATATCAACGCAGCTTCACCCAGCTGTTAACACTGTATCAAACCAAACTTTGTATCTTTTTTTTTTTTTACATTTTATACAAAATCTGTATGGAATTGTCTAAAGAAATTACCGCTCCATGTGAGGACCCCATGTTCACACCATCCTTGTGTTCAGGAGATGAAGGGTGCCAGCTCAGCAGAGGCAATAGACAAGAGAAATTAAATAGGACTGCTGCAATTTATTATTATTATTATTATTATTCAGGATTTATATAGCGCCAACAGTTTACACAGCGCTTTACAATATAAAAGGGAGACAATACAGTTATAATACAAGAGGATTAAAAGGGCCCTGCTCAGAAGAGCTTACGATCTAATAGATTGCCTTTATTATACTATAATGCCTTTATTAATAAAATCTTAGTCCATACACCAACAGAGGTACAGATTATAGTTGACGCGTTTCACACCGTTCGCACGGTTAGTGGCACTTAGTCATAACTGTAGGACCACCGACCCCAATCTGTCTTTTATACACAAACCATTGGTCACCTGACCATTCGTATCTAATCTAGATTGCAATCAGTTGTAGTCCTCTAAAGCTTTCACACACATAAGGGGAGTGGGTGTGTAATGGTGATCAGAGCAAACAATGTGTTAAAAGAATTAACCCATGCAGAGAAGGAAAAATATGGTACGGTATGGAATTGTATTTCCATCTCATTTGCTCCTGAATTTTCTTTATTTTTGGAAGAGTGGGCCATGCTTTCCCCCTTTTTTTTTTTTTTTTTTTTTTTTTTTTTTTTTCGGAGAATGTGTCAATGTACATGCTTGTGTGTTTTGAGTAGAAGTCAGTGACTTGCAAAATTTCATCTGCTGCATTTTGGTATGGTGCTTTGGATTAGGATAAGGATCTACACAATGTCCTGCATCTAATGGCACTGATCTGCACGGTTTGGGCGCAAATATGGTTAGTTGCAGCGTTTTGTTTTGTGTAGAGTACACGGAGTTGCAGTGCTTGGAATGGCATGACCTTTATAGTTTTGGCACTCTGTAGTGCATTACTTTCCTTGAATGGATGTAGAATTGCTATGCAATGGATTTGATTTACCAAAACTGGAGAGTGCAAAATCTGGTGTAGCTGTGCATGGTAGTCAATCAGCTTCTAATTTCAGATTGTTCATTTTAAAGTTTTGTAAGGGTAATTTTTTTTTAATGACAAACATATCATATTTCCCTCCACTGTGCAGCTTGTTTTGCACAGAGTGGCCCTGAACCTGCTCTTCTGGGGTCCCTCGGGGGCTCTCACGGCTCCTCCCCGCATCAGATAACCCCCTAGCAGAAGCGCTCTCCCTGGGGATTACCTTGTGGGTGCGCTCCTGAGTCCAGCATTCAACGTCCATAGAGGCCAAATGCAGGACTCATGGGGCCCCGCGTCATCGGATTTGATTGACAGCAGCGGGAGCCAATGGCTGTGCTGCCATCAATCTATCCAATCAAGAGCTGGGAGTCCATAGAGAGAGAGACAGTGCGTCCCTGCCGAATGAAGGGGTTCAGGTAAGTGAATGGGGGGGGGCTGGTGACTGTCAGTTGTTGTTTCACCGAACCTTTACAACCCCTTTTAAGCTTTGACGACAAAACCTGGAAGCTGATTGGTCTCTATGCAGAGCTGCACCAGATTTTGGACACTTCAGTTTTGGTAACTCAACCCCAATGTGTAGGTGCAAAATATCAAATTAGTTGGACATAAATTTGAGTAGCAATGGTTGGGTGGACACATCATTGATGTTCAGTATGCTGGTAGGGAGTATGTTGATATACAATGTTTGATTTGTAGCACTGATATGGTGTGTGGGGTGCAGTGTTTTAGATTGATGCGGCACTAAAAGACAATTTGTTGCTCAGACGTAAGTTGAGGAGCAATGGTTGGGTGGATACAACCTTGATATGCAGTGTGCTGGCATAGCGTATGTTGTGAAATATTTGACTTGAAGCATTGATAGTGTGGTAGCGGAGTGCATTGTTTTTAGATTGATGTGGCACTAGAATACAATTTGTTGCTGAGTCGTAAGTTGAGGAGCAATGGGTGGATGTGACATTGATTTACAGTCTGCTGGAGTATGTTGATGTGCAATGTTTGACTTAAGACATTGATACAGTGGGTACGTTGAATTCGAGGGCATTGCTTAAGGAGCTGAAGAGCTTTCCTCCAAAATTTGTAGAAGTGTTCACCCAATTGTGTGTGTGTGTGTGTGCGTGTGTAGATGAAATCCACTTAAATTTTGCTTTTCATGATTGCATAATTCCATTTGAGCGAGGATCTCTTATCTCTTCTGCTCCTCCTGGATATGATATATCTTGATATGGCATTTAATATGGGTTGTGTTGCTATGAAGTATATAATGCAAAGATTTCCTGGTGCACCCTCCAGATAGTGAGCACCAAACTTTTTGAGGTTTTGGTTACATACCTGTGCAAATACAAGTGAAGCCACGTTGTTGTACCAAGTTCCTTTTTTATTTGTAAATTATCTGAGCTTCCAGCATGGGGCCTAGATATAGCCAGGGGGCATTGCTAGGATTGTGAAAGACTTGGGGCACCTCCATCTACAGCGTAGCAGAAAAACGGGGAATGTCTTTCCTCCCCCAGGCTTCTCCTATATGACACATTAGAGCCGAGGAGGAGCCTAGTAGAGCTTCCCTTGGCGCTTGATCCTAGACATGCAATCAGTCTTAGGTCTGTATGTGATCTGCAGGGAACACAAGATTGCATTTCAGCACCGAGAACCTGGGCACCCAGCAGGAGATGAGGGACATGTGCCCCATGCTAGCAATGCCCATGGATAAAGTAGGAAGTTGGAGGTGACCCATTCCTCTTTATGGGTGCAGCAACACCCCAGAAGCTGACACTCCTTCAATGTACCCCCAGTCCCAATTGAACAGCAAAAAAGCTGAAACTGCATTGTGTGTGTGTTATAATATAATATAATATAATTTTTAATATAAAATAATATATATATTAATATAAAATAATATATATAATTTAATATAAAATAATATATATAATTTAATATAAAATAAAATAATAAAATATATTATATTATACACAATCACCAACCACTTTATTGGGTACACCTGTTCAATTTCTGGGTAACAGAAATTGCTAATCGGCCAATCGCATGGCAGCAACTCAATGCATTTGGGCATCTAGACGTGGCGAAGACAACTTTCTGTAATTCAAACCGAGCATCAAAATGAGGAAGAAAGAGGGGATTTAAGTGACTTTTGAACGTGGCATGGTTGTTGGTGCCAGACGAGCTGGTTTGAGTATTTCAAAAATGGCTGATCTGCTGGGATTTTCACGCACAACCATCTATTGGGTTTACAGAGAATGGTCTGAAAAAGAGAAAATATCCAGAGAGCGGCAGTTGCGTGGAGGAAAATTCCTTGTTAATGTCAGAGGAGAATGAGCAGACTGGTTCGAGATGATAGAAAGGCAACAGTAACTCAAATAACCACTCGTTACAACCAAGGTATGCAGAATACCATCTCTGAACGCACAACACATCGAACCTTGAAGCAGATGGGCTACAGCAGCAGCCTCCTAATCCTACTACCCTAATCCTCCCTGGAATCTATACCATGCAAAGCGGACTTTCTGTGATTCCCACCTCACCTTCACTGGGTTTCGATGTGCTGCATCTTTCAAGAAGCGGACACCCTGTAGTCCCACCTCCTCAGCCCAGAGATGCACCCAAACTCAACTTCTTTCCATGTGCGTGGATATTGTTTTTATAATAAATTGTATATGTATATATATATATATATATATATATATATATATATATATATATATATATATATATATATATATATATATATATATATATATATATATATATATATATATATATATATATATATATTATTCCTACTCAGAGGTGCCCCTTTTCGTGTGCTTGTTTGTTTTTTTGTTTTTCCCCTAGTTTTACTGGAACTTGCTTCTGGTCTCCCTGGTGGCAGCCCTGACAGACTCTCCTATTTCTTCCTTGACACTTGCTCCTGGACTATTATGGACCATATATTGTCATATTGAGGTATCTGAGCATTGCGCCTTTTACTTGTTAAATGCTACAGCAGCAGAAGACCACACCAGGTGCCACTCCAGTCATTTAAGAACAGGAAACTGAGGCTACAATTAGCACAGGCTCACCAAAATTGGACAATGGAAGATTGGAAAAACGTTGCCTGGTCTGATGAGTCTTGCTTTCAGCTGCGACGTTCAGATGGTGGGGTCAGAATTTGGTGTAAACTGGAAAGCATGGGTCTATCCTGCCTTGTATCAGTGGTTCAGGCTGGTGGTGGTGTAATGGTGTGGGGGACATTTTCTTGGCACGCTTTGGGCCCCTTAGTACCAAATGAGCATCGTTTAAACACCATGGCCTACCTGAGTATTGTAGATGACCGTGTCCATCCTTTTTATGACTACAGTGTACCCATCTTCTGGCTCTTTCCAGCAGGATAATGCACCATGTCACAAAACTCCAATCATCTCACCACTGGTTTCTTGAACATGACAATAAGGTCACTGTACTCCAATGGCCTCCACAGATACAAGATCTCAATCCAATAGAGCACCTGTGAGATGTGGTGGAACAGGAGATTTGCATCATGGATGTGATGCTATCATGTCAATATGGACCAAAACCTCTGAGGAATGTTTCCAACATCTTGTTGAATCTATGCCATGAAGAATTGAGGCCGTTCTGAAGGGTGTCCAACCCGGCACTAGCAAGGTGTACCTAATAGTGTGTGTGTGTGTGGTGTGTTTTTATTTAGATAGATGGATCGATCTTATATGGTATCATTGTACCTTGAGCTACAAAGTTTGGGCTCTCCAAACTTTCTAAACAAAGGGCCAGTTTACTGTCTTTCAAACTTTAGAAGGGCCGGACTGTGGCCAGCGAGAGAAGAAAAAATGTCCTGGTGTCGAAGGGAGTAAACCGCATCCCCTCTTTGGTATTAGGGGGAGGAATAGTGCCCACCATCATTGGGGTCAGTGGGAGGAATAGTGCCCCATTGTCAATGGCAGGAACTATGCCCCACTGTTGCTGACAGTGCAGGGAATGATGCCCCAAGGGCTGGATAAAAGCAAGCAAAGCGCCATATCCAGGTTTGGAGCCCACTGGTATAGAGCAGTGGTTCCCAATTTTATTGAGACCAGGGCCTGGTAGTTTCTACCAAAACCTTCCATGCCCCAAAAATAAAGGGTTTTTATACTCCACACAATAAAATTATGGAAATGCAAACTGTTTTGAAAGACTGGTGTGCTGTACTAGAGCTGGGACACTGTGGGGATTGAGTTTCTGGAGGAGGTTATAAGATTATGCAGTAGACTTGGTGGCCCTGTCGGGAATGAGGATTTTGGGGCCAGGAGCTTTGGGACTTTGCAGAGGCATTGTGGGAGCTGGGAGGGCACTGAGGGGGCTTGGAGGCATGTTGGGACACTGTCGGAGGCACTAAGGGGAGGGGGAGGCCTGAAGGCTCTGCAGCAGCCTGGGGGGGGGGGGGGGGCACTGTGGGGGCTGAAGACACTCTTGGGGCTTGGACATTGTGGGCAATAATGGGAGGTTAGGGGATAGTGGGAGGCATTGTGGTAGATTAGGCATCTGTAGCTTGCTGGAGGCCTAGGAGGAAGGAGGCCGCTGCCCAGCGGTGGGCCATGGCCGCGTGGTTGAGAACAATGTGGGGTTCCCACAAATTATTTGGACTCTCCAGGTTATCTGACATTTTGGGTCTCAATTTTTATTCTGCTGGGCATTTTGTTTTTGGAACCTCACAAGAATAGATGAACAAACCATCCCAAAAATATGGCCCAGTATGAATGGGGTCCGGCATGGTGAGTGCAGAGCACCACCTGGTTTAGAATGCACTGCAAGACGTGGTCTGATACAACATTAAAATGAAGTTATATTTCTTAAACACCAATCTAAAATCTCATACGGTTTATCAACATGTTGCCATTTTAGTAGTCGTTTTTTTTTTTTTTTAAGGTTGTTGTTCCTGCACTTCCTGTTTTGGGGTGACAACGCTTTGTCCTTGTCTCCCAATTGTGCTTCTGTGTTGTCACCCTGTCAGTCACTTGGCAGTGCCCCCTTTAACATGCATTATGCAGGCATGGTCCTCTGTTGTCATGATCGGATATTGCTGGAGCGCATGAAGATGGAGTGCTGAAAAGAGGTCGCAGGAGTTCAGCAGCACAGAGATGTAACTATTATTATTTTTTTATCTGTGTATAATATATTTTTTGATATACAGGGTTTTGGCAGACTATAAGCTCTTCAGTTCACATTTACTTTAAAGGGTCGGTTTTGTTGATGACAAGGGTAGCCTATGTCTTTTTGCTCCTTTTAAAGTTATTACACCAAAAATGAATACTTCAAGAATTTGTTACATCAAAACTTCATATTCTTGATATGTGGCTGCTGTACCGTGTACTTTGTATGAGAGTATCCTGTTCTGTTTGTATGGCTTCCTATTAAAAAAAAAAAACTAACCACACTAAGCAAGAGAGAAAAGCGTGGTCAGTTCTCTATGTGCTGGGAACTCAGTGTGCTCTCCTCCAATGATCACACTTGTCCTGACACGCCCCCGCTGCTCAGCTATTCACTGGGAAGCTCAGTGTGCTGCTGCTTCTCGCCCCCCAGCTCTTATGCACCTGAGAATAGAGGGAATGTGATCACTTCTAAAAAAAAAAAAAGGGAAAAAGTATTTATTTTTGTTTGGGTTTTTTTTTTTTTTTTTAACCCGAGTGGGTTATTTTACAAGGTGATTGTGTACAAATTACAATCACTTTAAAGAATTGGGTGGATGATGGCCAATCGAAGCACCAACAGATTTAATTTATGACTTGGGGATTCCAATGATGAGATGTTCCATCCACCTTTCCAAGCTTTGCCCACTTAGACCCCATACACAGATTTTCTGCAGATTTGTCAAAACCATATAATATGAGGGCAAACCTTAAAACTCCGTACACACGATTGGACTTTCTGACAAAAAAAAACTATAGAATTCTGTCCGAAGGGTGTTGGCTCAAACTTGTCTTGCATACACACGGTCGCACAAATGTTGGCCAACAATTACAAACGTAGGTGACATACAAGACGTACGTGATATCTCCATTACGAACACTGGTTTTAGAAGTCCGAGCGCTTCCGGCTCGTACTCGATTCCGAGCGTGAACTTTTGGACTTGTGTACACACGATCGGAAAGTCCGACAACAAACATTTTGTTGGCGGAAAATTTGTGAACCTGCTAGCCAACATTTGTTGGCGGAAAGTCCGACAACAAATGTTCGCTGGAGCATACACACAGTCGGACTTTCCACCAACAAGCTCACATCCAACATTTTGTTGTCGGAAAATCCGATTGTGTATGGGGCATAAGAGTTTCAATTTGTATGCAATCAGGCAGGCCCTTGCAATACATGGTTTTGGTAAATCTGAAGACAAAAATCTGCAGAAGATCTAATGGTGTGTATGTGTATGGGGTCCTAAAGCCTCTGTTATGGATTGCTTTACAGACAAAGGGGTCTCCCTCCTTGCTGCATTCTCCATAAGCTAGGATAAGCGGAGTATCCATCGATGAGAACATCATGACAGGTGACCAGGGGAGAAATCTCACTCGGTCCTTCAGGCTTGTATGCAATGCAGCCAGGAGGCATCTTGATCCCCCCCCCCCCCCCCACCCTCCCCACATTGCGGCGCATTACTATGCGGATGTGTTTCCGTAATGTGTTGGGTTGCTATTCACAATGAGAGGCACCAAATGGCCATAAACCATTACATGGATTACCACAACACGGAAGTCCACATGGGTCCTTGGAGCACTTTTAGTTGATGGAGGTTTCCTGGCTTTAAGAGTGTCCACTGAAATGGACTTAATGGCTGTTAAAGTGGTTTGTAAAGGCAGAAGGTTTTTCTATGCATTATGCACATTCTATGCATTAAGAGAAGTGTGCAGCAGCCCCCCTAATACTTACCTGAGCTCCGCCGATCCAGCCATGTGCACAAGTACCTCAGCCGTACGGGACTCTCTCACTTCTGATTTGGCTGAGACACAGCAGTGACACCATTGGATCATGCTGCTGTCAATCAGTCAGTTAGCCAATGAGAAGAGGGGGCGGGGTCTGAATGGGGACACACAGCCTCTCGGGTGCCCCCACAGCAAACTGCTTGCTGTGGGGGCAGGAGGGAGGGGCCAGGAGCATCGGCGAGGGACCTGAGAAGAGAAGGATCTGGGCTGCTCTATGCAAATCCACAGCCTAGAGGAGGTAAGTATAACATGTTTGTTATTTCTATAGAAAAAAAAAAGAGACTTTAGTATCACTTTTTACATTTTTTCCTAGCATCGAGAATTTTTTTTTCTTGTTAAAGTGATTGTAAACCCTTCCATATACCCAGTGAAGTGATTGGCCTCAGGTAATACACAGAGATGAAACCAATCATCCTTCGTCCGTCTACATGGTGCATTTTTCCAATTTGCTCTATTTGTAACTCGCTCTGCCCGATTTTTTTTTTTTTTTTTTTTTAATTCTCATTGTATTTTGTACTAATAAAATATATTCTTTAATTGCATTATTGTCCAATGTGCCTCTAAAGTCCAACCTCCCCGCCCCCCCCCCCTCCTTTTTTTTTTTTTTTTTTCTGCCTCTTACATAAGTTGTACCTGGTTTTTATCTACAGTCTTCTCTTCTCTACAGCCCTTCAAAGTGGAGAATTTAGATAATAAAAGAATATTTGCAGAAATGGACTTTATAGGCACACACATATAAGATAAAAATGTGTTTAATGCATTAATATGATGTGTTTTTGTTCTATATTTTGTTAATTGGATAAAGTTAAAATCGTATTTAAGATTCAAATTTTTATCTTTTTATGTGTGACTATAAAGTCCATTTCTGCAAATATTCTTTTATTAGCTTTTTCCAATCTATATCAGGACGTTGGCATATTGTTACTAGTGTGTCTACAGTGTCACCCTGTGAGGATGCACGTTAAATTTCTCTAAACCTTTTGGAGAATTTTTAGAAAGCTTGCCTGAGCTGTCAGAAATCAGGGGATGGAGAGTTGAAATTGCACTCTGCAGAGCTCAGCGAGGAGAGCACTGAGAGCTGATTGGAGGGAAAGGGGCACATCCCCCTTTCACACAGCACACAGTAACAGAGCTGAGACTGTCAATCAGAGGCTGTGTGCTGGAGTTCCCCCCTCTGTCATGTTTTTATATCTTGATGTCAGGAAAACTTGTCAGAAGTGACTCGATAGGAAGCAGCAGACAAATGACACTAATGCTCTGGATTGAGACAAGTACACATTATAGAGGGATATGCTTTGTTCATATTTCATGTCTGAGGTATACAACCGCTTTACGTGCATAAAAACTAATGTGTTTAATGTAATCCTTCCAGGTATTCAGGACTTCTTACTGAGATTATAATGCCCCCCCCCTCCATGAGCATGCTTTCTTTTGCTTTTCTCTTCAGATAGACGGTGCCATCTTTGTTCAGACATCATCCAGAGTTACAAATGTACTTGAAGTGCCTAAAACAATCCTAGAAGTACTGGTACTTCTGTTCTTGGCAGCATTCGCAAATGTCTGACGCAGGTTATCCCCTGTTCCTGCCTCTGACCTGGGCCAGTGCTACCACTAGGCAAACTAAGCAGCCGCCTAGGGCACACTGCTGCCAAGGGCCCCCAGCCACTGGTGGTCCTACTCTCTTCTCTCTGCAACAAGCAATTAAGTCTTGGCATCAGCAGGCAGCCGCCGCACCGTTCGCACATAGTGTCAGAGGCGCAGTGGTGGCGGAGGACCGAATGAATCGAAGCAAGCAAACCTTTATTGATGGGCGCTGGTGAGGCTGCATTTGATGGGCCCTGGTGAGGCTGCATGTGATGGGCGCTATGGTGAGGCTGCATGTGATGGGCGCTATGGTGAGGCTGCATTTGATGGGCGCTATGGTGAGGCTGCATTTGATGGGCGCTATGGTGAGGCTGCATTTGATGGGCCCTGGTGAGGCTGCATTTGATGGGCGCTATGGTGAGGCTGCATTTGATGGGTGCTTCATTAAAAAGGTATATGAGGTATATATGGGCAGGACAAAGGGGGTGGAGCCAGGGGGGGGTGGCAAAATGAGGTTTCGCCTAGGGTGTCAAAAATCCTTGCACCAGCCCTGCCTCTGACCTTGCTACAGTTATAATGTTGCAGTCTGATCACTGAAAAGGGCTCATTTTATACTTGCTTTGGTCTCTGAAGAGTGATCCGTGTTTGGATCACTCTTCAGGGACCATTTGTCAGGAAGTGAGGAGGCATTGTTTCACCTCCTCCCTGCCTGCTTTACCCTTTTGATGACCGTACCAGCATGCTGCAACATGGTTGTGGGGTGCTTGCAGAGCAGCCCTTTTCACTTGAATGGGTCATGCTCAGGGGGCTCTACATCTGTCAGAGGTTAGGTTAGGGGGCGGGGGGGGGGGGGGGGTGAATTCACTGGCAGATATGGTAGTGGCCAGAACTCCACAGAAATGACCCAGGATGCACACGGTCTGTGGTGGTCGCCCCCTGCTGCTGCTTTTCGGCTATGTGAATGTGGCTGTAAAGAAGAGACTGAGGAAATGCTTCCTCCTGTCTGCAGTAGACTGATGCCCAAGTCACTACTGGAGCTCTGGGATGTGTTTTTTTTTTTTGTTTTTTGTTTTTTTTGTTTTTTTTTGTTTTGTTTTTTATGACCAAAATTCATTAATGCAGACTTGTAAATTGACAGCTTTTAATGCCTTCCCTCCATGATTACAAGAACTGTAATCCAATGAATAAAGGGGGCAGGGTTGGGACAGTCTGGCTGGGGAGGAAAAAGCTGGATGTCCTCCGGTCAGGCATTGAGGCGGGGTCTTGCTGCAGCTTCTAATGCACACTGTGGGAGGCTTACAGTGTGCAGTGAAAACTTGAGTAAGCAGTTTCCAGTACAGGAGAGAGAGGAGCCTGTACAACACTGATGGCAAGTCTGGAACATCCAGGACCTGGTTTGAAGCAAAGGAAGATGCAGAAGGGCGGCAGTGATTTCAGTGGTCGGTGTTTTGGGTGGAGGTGGCTGTACTGTTTGTCAGGGTGATGCAGGATGTGGTTTTGAGCCCTGAATGGCGTGGTGGATTAGAAGGGAGTTGGGTGCTGGGACAAGTGACAAGTGTATTGTGGATGTGGTGACAGCGGCGGGCTGTTAAACAGATTGTTTGTTTGTTTTGGGTGGCATTACCTTGGCAGGTGTGGGTGATTTATAGAGGGTGGACAGAAATGACAGTGTTGGGCAATGTTGGAACTCCTCCAGTCCGTTGTCCTGTTCTATGCATTGCACTGATGGAGCGTGACAAGTACTCCCATTATAGTGAAAGGGTTCCTATGTCACCCTTTACTTGGAATGACCAAAAGACTTTAAGGAAGTCCACCCAAAACTGATATCTCTTGTTTGGTAGATGCTGGAGAATTCTACCGGACAGTCTGAGGTTTGTGTAGCGCAGACTCTATACTGGTCCAGCTGTTCAACCCAGGATCTGATCCCAGTTTGGTCTAAAATGCCAGTCACAGGGTATTCTCAGCCAGGTGCAAAAAGTTTCACTTATGCCGCGTACAACCCCCATCGCTGATGGATTTGTTTAACTTCTATGATGGATACTGCAATGGGGGGGGCTTGGCGGCCAGACAACTCCCAGGAGGGCAGAAGCAGAGCCTCCACCTATTAAAGAGCCGGCGTTAAGTCTCTGTCTTCTTCCCCTTTTTTTTTTTTTTTTTTTTTTTCTTACCTGGTTCTCCCCTCCCTCATCAACATGCTGATGAAATTGTAAAAAAAAACTTTTTTGTTTTTTCATTACATGCCTTATTATTTTAGACCCTGTTACATAGTCACTGTGTCTCTGTGCTTCTCTATGCAATGCTGGCAGATCATGGCTGGAGGGAAGGACCTGCAGGGGGCTGTACATAGCTTCCTGAAAACATCACAGGACTCTGCCGCAGTGCTCTGCTCATGAGCTCTCAGTCCTGATGCAAGCAGTGGGCTGGCTCTTGGGTGGAGTTATACAAATGGGGGGAAAAAATGCCTTGATTGTGGGGGGAATGTCAGTCTGGAGAAGTGTGCAGTCTTGGTAGGCTGTATTTGCATGGTAATGCCCAAATTTGATGCTGAACCTTCATGATTGAGAGACCTAAAATCTAATGAGTGAAAGGGGTAGGCCAGGGACAGTCAGGTTGGGGAGGAAGGAGCTAGATGATGCTGGACATCCTCCATCTAGGCCAGGGGTTGGCAACCTGGAGCCCTCCCAGCTGTTGTGGAACTACATTTCCCATGAGGCATTGCAAGGCTGGCAGTTACAATTACTCCCAGAGGCATGATTGGACTTGTAGTTCTGCAACAGCTGGGGGGGCCCAGGTTTCCTGCCCCTGATCTAGGATATGAGGTGGGTTCTATCTGATTTGTTGCAGCTTCTAATGCACATTGTGAGACTAAAGGGAAGGCTGGAGGTCTGATTTAAAATAACAGATTTGGGTTGATTGACCCTTTTTATTGTTAGAAATATCTTATTATTGACAACTTTGTGTTAAAATAAAAAAACAAATTATTCATTTTCTTTACTACATTTTCCAAAAATTTGTGGCAAAAATTGTATTTTTTAAAGGTCTCCCTATGCGTTTCAGAAAATACCTCGAGTGTTTTTGCTTTTCAAAACTGGGTCATTTTGTGGGTGTTTCCATTGTCATGGTGCTCCAGATCATGTGATAGATTGTCAGGAAGTTAGATATGTAATTTCTGCCCCTGGAACACCTGAAGGTGCTCCTTGGATTTTGAACCCCCTCCATGCATCTAGGCTGTAAAAGTCTCACACGTGTGGTATCCCCATACTCAGGAGGCATAGTAGAATGTGTTTTGGTGTGTAACTTTAAGTACAGTGCCTTGCAAAAGTATTTGCCCCCTTGGCATTTTTCATGTTTTGTTGCCTTACAACCTGGAATTAACATGGATTGTTTGAAGATTTGCATCATTTAATTTACAGAACACGCCCACAACTTTGAAGATGTTGGTTTTTGTTTTTTTATTGTGAAGCAAACCACAAATAAAACAAAACAGAAACAGTCAATGTGCATAACTATTCACCCCCCTAAAGTCAAAACTTTGTAGAGCCACCTTTTGCGGCTATCACCGCTCCAAGTCACTTTGGATAAGTCTCTATGAGCTTGCCACATCTTACCACTGGGATTTTTGCCCATTCCTCCTTGTAAAACTGCTCCAGCTCCTTAAAGATTGCCGTTTACAAGCGCAAACCATCCAACTTGAAGTCTGACCACAGATTTTCTATGGGATTGAGGTCTGGGCTTTGACTAGGCCATTCCAACACATTTACATGTTTCCCATTAAACCACTTAAGTGTTGCTATAGCAGTGTATTTGGGGTCATTGTCCTGCTGGAAGGTGAACCTCCGTCCTAGCCTCAAATCACACACAGAGTGGTACAGGTTTTGCTCAAGAATATCCCTGTATTTAGCACCATCCATCTTTCCCTCAACTCTGACCAGTTTCCCAGTCTTGACTGCTGAAAAACATCCCCACAGCATGATGCTGCCACCACCATGTTTCACTGTGGGGATGGTGTTCTTTGGGTGATGTGATGTGTTGGGTTTGCGCCAGACATATCATTTTCTTTGATGGCCAAAAAGTTCAATTTTAGTCTCATCAGACCAGAGCACCTTCCTCCATACATGTTGGGAGTCTCCCACATACCTTTTCGCAAACTCAAAACATGCCATTTTTTTGTTTTTTGCTGAAAGTAATGGCTTTCTTCTGGCCACTCTGCTATAAAGCCCAACTCTATGGAGCGTACGGCTTATTGTCGTCCTATGTACAGATACTCCAGTCTCTGCTGTGGAACTCAGCAGCTCCTCCAGGGTTATCTTAGGTCTCTGTGCTGCCTCTCTGATTAATGCCCTCCTTGCCCGGTCCATGAGTTTTGGTGTGCGGCCGTCTCTTGGCAGGTTTGCTGTTGTGCCATGTTCTTTCCATTTGGTTATGATAGATTTGATGGTGCTCCTAGGGATCATCAAAGATTTGTATATTTTTTTTATAACCTAACCCTGACTTGTACTTCTCAACAACATTGTCCCTTACTTGTTTGGAGAGTTCCTTGGTCTTCATGGCAGTGTTTGGTTAGTGGTGCCTCTTGCTTAGGTGTTGCAGCCTCTGGGGCCTTTCAAAAAGGTGTGTATATGTAATGACAGATCATGTGACCCTTAGATTGCACACAGGTGGACATCATTTCACTAATTATGTGACTTCTGAAGGTAATCGGTTGCACCAGAGATTTTTATGGGCTTCATAACAAAGGGGGTGAATACATACACACATGCGAATTATTATCAGGTTTTTTATTTCTGAAAAATTGCTTCATGTATATATTAGACTATTGTGTTCTAATCCATCACATATAATTAAGATTAAAAAAAAAAAAGTTGAACTAATGGCTGTAATGTAACAAAATAGGTAAAAAGCCAAGGGGGGGGGGGGGTGAATACTTTTGCAAGGCACTGTATGTGTCCATACTGTGTGTGAGAAACTATTTGTTAAAGTTACAACTTTTACAGCTTTGTGAAAAACGCATTTGATTTGGTTTCATTTTCCAAAAAAACTGTGACAATGTACAGCTTCAAAAAACTCAGTGCCTCTTATTAAATACCTTGGACTGTCTACTTTTTCAGAAAGGAGTCGTTTGGGGGTATTTGTACTATCCTGCCATTTTAGGCCCTTAAGAAATTATAGATAGGCAATCTGTACATCAGGACTGATCAATTTTCAGATGTACACTGCTCAAAAAAAATTAAAGGAACACTTTTTAATCAGAGTATAATAGCATCAAGTCAATTAAACTCCCGGGATATTGATCCGGTCAGTTAAGTAGCAGAGGGGGTTGTTAATCAGTTTCAGCTGCTTTGCTGTTAATTAAATTAACAGGGGCACTAGATGGACAACAGAGAACCTACAAAACAGGAATAGTTAGACAGGTGGAGGCCACGGACCTTTTTTTTTCTTCCCTACTCATCTTTTCTGACTGTTTTTCACTAGTTTTGCAGTTGGCTAGGGTCAGTGTCACTACTGGTAACATGAGGCGATACCTGGACCCTATACAGGTTGCACAGGCAGTCCAATTCCTCCAGGATGGCACATCAATACATGCCATTGCCAGAAGGTTTGCTGTGTCTCCCAGCACAGTCTCAAGAGCATGGAGGACATTCCAGGAGACAAGCAGTTACTCTAGGAAAGCTGGTCAGGATCGTAGAAGCAGGACCGCTATCTGCTCCTTTTTTGTGCAAGGAGGAACAGAATGAGCACTGCTAGAGCCCTACAAAATGACCTCCAGCAGGCCACTGGTTTGAAATCTCTCTGACCCAAAAATCAGAAACAGATTTCATGAGGGTGGCCTGAGAGCCCGATGTTTCTCAGTGGGCCCTGTGCTCACTGCCTGGCACTGTGGAGCTCGCTTGGCATTTGCCATTGAACACAAGAATTGGCAGGTCCACCCCTGGCGCCCTGTGCTTTTCACAGATGAGAACAGGTTCACCCTGGGCACATGTGAAAGGATCTGAAGAAGCTGTGGAGAACGTTGTGCTGCCTGTAACATCATTCAGCATGACTAGTTTGGTGGTGGGTCAGTGATGGTCTGGGGAGGCATATCCATGGAGGGACGCACAGACCTCTACAGGCTGGACAATGGCACCCTGACTGCCATTGGGTATCGGGATGAAATCCTTGGACCCATTGTCAGACCCTACGCTGGTGCAGTGGGTCCTGGGTTCCTCCTGGTGCACGACAATGCCGGGCCTCATGTAGCGAGAGTATGCAGCCAGTTCCTGGAGGATGAAAGAATTGATACCATTTGAATGGCCCCCACACTATCCTGACCTAAATCTAATGGAGCACCTCTGGGACATTAGGTTTCGGTCCATCTGACGCCGCCAGGTTGCACCTCAGTCTGTTCAGGAGTTTAGTGATGCCCTAGTCCAGATCTGAGAGGAAATACCCCAGGACACCATCCGTCATCTCATTAGGAGCATGCCCCGATGTGGTCAGGCATGCATACAAGCATGTGGGGGCCATACAAACTACTGAGGATCATTCTGAGCTGCTGCAATGAAATTTCAGCAAAATGGACTAGCCTGCTGCATCATTTTTTCACTTTATATTTTTGGGGTGTCTTTGAATTCAGCCCCCTGTAGGTTGATGAGTTTCATTTCCATCAAATGATGTGACATCCTTTCGCTCCTAACCCACTACCCAATCCAGATCAGTATAGATATCCAGCATGAGATTTTCTTTCCCCCCATTGAGATCTGATGCCTTTTCAAAGTGTTTCTTTAATTTTTTTTTTTTTTTGAGCAGTGTATATACCATAGTTTGTAAACTATACACTTTTACACAGACTAAATAATATACACTCTTTTGGGTTATTTTTACCAAAAAAACTAAATAGCCGAGTACATTTTGGCCTAAATTTATAAAGAGTGATTATTAGCAAACATTTTTTAAAACTAAGAAACCACATTTTATATTTAACATTTTTCAGTATTTGTTTATAGCAAAAAAAAAAAACCCAGTGGTGATTCAATGCCACCAAAAGAGAGCTCTATTTATCTCCTAAAATTTATAAAACAATGAATTTGGGTACAGTGTTGCATGGCTGAGTAATTCTTATTCAAAGTGAGAACGCTGAAAGCTGAAAATTTGGCCTGGAACTAAAAGGGGCGAAAGTGTCCAGAATTGAAGTGGTTAAAGTATTAATATAAATATTAAAAAAATATATACAGTATGTTTGTATGCTATTATAATCTATATTCGAGTATACATAATCACACACATAGGTTGGACTTGTGTCTTTTTTCAACCTCACCTACTATGTAACTATATATAAAATTTTATATAGACAAATTTTATTTGTGGTCCCAGCTGTAGCAGTGTTCCAGTATGACCTTCTTCCAGGATATCAGGTGTTGGTGTACCATTCCTCTGACATTCCGTTGTGCCATTGTTTTGGGGTTCGGAAAATATCAGTTGTGTGAGCTCAGATATCCTCGCTCCATTGTTCCGAGACTCGTCGTTTTCATTTGTGCTTTGATGTGGAACATCGTCATGAGGGTCCGGTGGCCTTGCTGGATTTAGATTGGACAGAATTTGAAAAGAAGGTATTGTGTGACCTCATCGCCTCAGAAATGGGGATTTGGTGATTGGAGATATGAAAGTGTGTTTGTTTGTTTTTTTTTTTTTTAAATGGTCTAAACCTCACATGTTGAAGATGAACTCCAGGCAGGGATAAGATGGACAAATGAATCCAGCTCTATAAAGATTATCATTTTACATGTACACTATATTGTCAAAAGTATTGGTACGCCTGCCTTATCACGCACATGAATTTTAATGGCATCCCAGCCTTGGTCAATAGGGTTTGATATTATGTTGGCCCACCCTTTGAAGTTATAACAGCTTCAACTCTTCTGGGAAGGCTGTCCACAAGGTTTAGGAGTGTGTCTATGGGAATGTTTGACCATTCTTCCAGAAGCGCATTTGTGAGGTCAGGCGCTGATCTTGGAAGAGAAGGCCTGGCTCAGTCTCTGCTCTAATTCACCCAAAGGTGTTCTTTTGGGTTGTCAGTCAAGTTCCTCCACCCCAAACTCGCTCATCCATGTCTATTGACCTTTCTTTGTGCACTGGTGTGCAGTCATGTTGGCACAAGAAGGGGCCATCCCCCCCTTTCCTGTTCCATGAAGAATTTTTATTTTTATTGGATATGTTTTATAGGAGAAAGTAGAAAATATATTATTTAGGGGTTCTTTTTTAAAACTTTTTTTTTTTTTTTTTTTTTTTTGGTTTTTCGTAAAAAATCATATACCACCAAAAGAGCTCTATGTATGAAAAAATGATATAAATTTAATTTGCATACGGTATCTCCAGTAAAAGTGGCATTTCTGAACTACAAAAAATGGCCTGGTCATGAAGGGGGTAAAATTATTATTATTATTATTATTATTATTATTATACGAGATTTATATAGCGCCAACAGTTTACTCAGCGCTTTACAATGTATAAGGGGGACAACACAATTACAGTACAGTTCAATACAAAAGGTAAAGGAGGGCCCTGCTCATAGAGCTTACATTCTAAAGGGAGGGGGTGGTGGTACAAAAGGTAATAGCTGCAAAGAATGATTTGATGGGGGTGGCTCAGGGACAGTTATGTGGGTGTGGGATAGGCTTCCCTGAATAAATGAGTTTTCAAGGACCTCCTAAAGGTGGACAGGGTAGGGGCTGATCGGACATACTGGGGCAGGGAATTCCAGAGGATGGGAGAGGCTCTGGAGAAGTCCTGAAGGCGAGCATGGGAGGAGGTAACAAGGGAGCTAGAGAGCAGGAGGTCCAGGGAGGAGCGGAGGGTGCGATTTGGGCGATATCTGCAGATGAGGTTGGTGATGTAGATGGGGGCGATGTTGTGAATGGCCTTGTATGTTATGGTTAGCATTTTGAATTTTACACGGTGTAGGGGAAGCCAGTGAAGGGATTGGCAGAGAGGAGCAGCAGTCACGGATCGATTAGTGAGGTGTATTAGTCTAGCAGCAGCATTCATAATAGACTGAAGGGGGGATAGCCTGCTTAAGGGTAGGCCATTAAGGAGAGAGTTGCAATAGTCGAGGCGGGAAATAATCAAGGAGTGAATAAGTTGTTTTTGTAGTGTCATTAGTCAGGAAGGGTCGAATTTTGGAGATGTTGCGGAGGTTAAGGCGGCAGGATTTAGCCAGTGATTGGATATGGGGGCTGAAGTAGAGGTCAGAGTCAAGGATTACACCAGGACTCTGGCATGTGTGGAGGGACCAATGGTTGTGTTGTTGATATTAATGGTGAAGTCACAGGAGGGGGACCGTGAAGGAGGAAATATAACAAGCTCAGTTTTAGAAAGATTAAGTTTGAGGAAGTGGTGTGACATCCATACCGATATGTCATTCAGCAAGTTTGAGATCCGTGAGGAGATAGTGGGGGTGAGTTGGGGAGTGGAGAGATAGATCTGTGTGTCATCGGCATAGAGATGGTATTGGAAGCCATGGGAGGTGATCAACTGGCCCAGGGAAGAGGTATAGAGTGAGAAAAGGAGAGGCCCAAGGACAGAGCCTTACGGAGCTCAAGCGGTTTATCTACAGTTTCATTGAAAGAACCCGTGGTGATCTCACGATGAAAAGCTCTTGTCCAGGCACTTCCTGTTATAGGGTGACAACTGTTTCCCAAACGTTCTGTTTGTTTTTTTGTTTTGTTTTTTCCCCCTGGTAGGTGCAACAGGCGGCTGTGCTGACACACATTGCACAGGCATGGTCCACCTTTTTCTGGTTCAGAGCAATAATGTGCAGCTGACAGTGAAGTAAATGCATGTAGGCCAGAAATACCTGAAAGTAGGTGAAGAGGATCAGCAGCTCAGAGATCCCAAAAGGATGTAAACTAGGGCTGCAACTAACGATTATTTTCATAATCGATTAGTTGGCCGATTTATTGTTTTGATCGGTTAATAACCTTAAAAAGTGGTGGTGTATAGTTTAGTTAATATGTAAAGTTTAAAAAAAAGGCAATTTTATTCCTAAATATCTTTATACGCAGGGGTAAATATAA
The DNA here is from genome assembly GCA_037952925.1 of Lithobates clamitans. Taxonomy (NCBI): domain Eukaryota; kingdom Metazoa; phylum Chordata; class Amphibia; order Anura; family Ranidae; genus Lithobates; species Lithobates clamitans. Next base: position 4,182,465 of record JBBGZY010000940.1, read on the forward strand.
ATAACCAACTATATGGTTAGGGAGTATATAGCTTCCTTGAGCATGCCTTCTGGCTAGCTTGGAGCAAATTTTTGGACCATGGCCACAAGGGGAGACAGGTCTCAGTACTTGGCACCACTCAGATGATGGGTGCAGGTTTTTGGTGGCCTGCCCTGAGTTGAGTGGGAGGATATGTGGCCCTCAACCCCCCCCCCCCCCCTTTCCCCAACTCCTATAAATCTTGAATTGTTCCTCAGAAGTAATATCAGCTAGGCCTTGGCCCAGGCAAACCAAAGTACCCTGCCCAGGAACCTTGCATACGGGAGGTTCAGGTATCGCAAGGCCCTGTCTTTTCAGCAGAAGGCCACAGCACCCTTGTGAATTTTTTTTTTTTTCCACCAATCCACCAATCACCGAGTGTTCTCTGCAGTGTTATGCAGAGAACACTCAATACAACGCTGCAATCTTCACGCCATGCCCTGCGTCTTTAGGATGAAGTGTAACATGCAGCTTCAGTGTCCAGCATAGTGCTGACCACAGTTTCCACACGTGTCATCTGGGATAAGTATGCCGGTGAGGAAGTCTGATTTTATGCTGACTTTGCATACATCCATATTCAGGTCAGTGACTCCTACATTATTGAACTCCAGTAAGTCAGTGTGGTAAGCCAGAGTCATCAGAAGGGTGTCGGAATTGGCATTCCCATGTATGTCTCAGAAGTCTGGTATTTTTTTTTTAAAAACTCTCTTCCATAATCCTTTTGCCTGGACTCCACCAACGCCAACATAATGGTTTGTGCGTGCCATTCAGTGTAGTATTACTCTGCACTAGGCCACTCCCCCAGGGGGCAGGTCCATGACGCCCTAGGTTCCCGAGGAGTTGGGTTGAATGCCTCTGGCTGTCATTTTTGAAGATGAGGACATCTAGTGGCAGAGAAGAATTACTGCGTGGGACGACTCTAGAATATTGACGCAAAAGCTGGCTTTTTTTTTTTTGTTCATCTTTTAAGAAGCTGTTCTTTTTTTTTTTTTTTTTTTTTTTATTTTAGCTTTTAAAGATCATGCTGTCCTAAGCAAGTCCTGAAGAACGGCCAATCTGCGTGCATGGCCAGATAATCTTTCCGTCGGGTTCTCGCCTTCTCCTTTTTTTTTTTTTTTTTCTTTCGCCTTTCCCCCTCCACCAGCTATTTCATTCATTACCCGAGGCCAAATTAAGGACCTACTCAAGTTCCCAACACTTCCTGTATTCTTGATGTATTTCCAGATGCATGTACGAGACGGCTCATTCCAGATACGCATAACTCTGCCGTGTCATATATCATACAGACGTATTCGATAACCCAGGCGTGGGCTTCTACGTGTAATGCGCCTCGCTGTTATCATGCCATAATTTCCTGTTCTTTTAACGAGCTGTATGTTTTCTATCATCCCGCTAATTACTGTACGTCTGCTGCAGCCAAGACTCTGCAGGATCTAATCATTAACTGTTCGCAGTATGTACAGAAATACACACGTGTCCCCTCTCCTCCAATGTATGATTGGCAGGCTGATTGACAGACCTGGTGTGCCAAAACCGGGGGAAAGTCATTTTGCCGCCTTGGCATGGAAATGTTTTGTTGCTGTCATTTTGCTGCCCAACAAAACGTCTGTTGCTGTTAATTGCCATTCTGCAGATAATCCCATAATCGCCTGCCAAGGTTTGTACAATGGGCACAGAAGCAAAGGGGGAGCCTCATTAATGCTACCTTCAGCAAGAAAGAACATTTTGGAGATATGGGACTTTATAGGTGCAAAGTTATTGAGACAACAATATGTAAAAAGTATATGTACAAATTTTATTAAATGAGCATAGTCATAAAAATAATACATACAGTACAGCCATAGATGTGTGCAAAACATACTATTAATAACACTGATTTACTGTAGTCACGTTAATGTTTTCTACATGTTTCGCCATATATGGCTTCTTCAGGAAAGAACGTGGGGGTTCATTGTTTTAAATATTAGAACCTATAATTCGACAACTTTAGTTGTGCAATAGACAGAAAAAGATATAAATTATTACTACAGGTATATTTTTCTGTCTCTGTCTCATGTGAAATTCAGGAAAAATTGTAGGTCAGAGCATGCGATAACTTGTCCAAAAGACCGCTTTTAAAAATTTTTCTTTAATGGTCATGTCAATGGTTCTGATTTTAATGTTTGATTTTTGGGGTAGGGGCAAGGGGAGGGCAGCTGCCCTGGGCACTGTTATCATGGAAGATGAGGGGTAATGCCACAAGGAAATGGGTGAAGGAGATTTGCGTTCAGTGCAGGGGTGAAACTACCACCATAGTGACCCATGCATTCGCTATGGGGCCCGCAGCCAAGTGGGGCCCAGTGAGGATGAGAGCAATGCCGGCACAGTCTCCCAGCCAGGGGAAGAGAGAGGAAAGGAAGAGGCGAGCTGTCCTTATCAGCAGAGAGCTGAATTGCCCGATGTAATAGCTTTCATTAGAACTTCCAGTGTTCCCGGGGCTCACGTCACATAGCTCCACCTCTTGGCCCGGTGCCTTTGATAGACAGAATGCCGATCCAATGCGGGACATGTGATGTCATCAAAGGCATCAGGCCAAGAGGTGGGGCTATGTGATGATGAGCCCCGGGAAGACGGGAAATTCAAATGAAAGCTATTACAGCGGGCAATCCCGCTCTCTGCTGATCCGGGTGGCTTGCCTCTTCCTCTGCACAAGTGAGGCTGTATGGGGCACAGGCAGACCAGGCTGTAATGGGCACAGGTCACGCTGTATGGTTGACACTAGGGAAGCTGTGGGGGGCTGTTTGCAGGGGGTCCCCCATATAACATTTTGTTATGGGGACCCTGCTATTTCTAGTTGCGCCCCTGGTTCAGTGGGTACATTTTGGGGGGAAGCTAGGGTTGCTACCTTATCCCTTTTAAACTCAAACACATATGAATTACACAGGTTCTGAGGCTAATTAAATGCAGATAAGGCAACAAGTGAGTTTAATTACCACCTTAATCACTCACAAAACCTGTGTAATTCATATGTGTTCAGGTTTAAAGGGATGAGGTGGCAACTCTAGGGACAGCAGGAGGCAAGAATTGTTCTTGGAGGAGAAAATGGAGGAGGGGGGTTTAGGAGAGGTGATTTGGGGGGGGGGATTTGTCTTGGGAGGGGGGTGGGGTAAAAGGATTTGTGCTAGGAGGGAGGATTTAGGGTGTTTGCACTAAAAGAGGTATTTGTGCTTGGAGGAGGAGTTTTTTTTTGGGGGGGGGGGGGGGGGAGAGATTTGTGCCAGTAGGGATGAATTAAGGGGATTTGTGCTAGGGGAAATTTTCTGGGGGGTTTGTTGCTTGTCAGTACAGTCAAAGATCATTGGATCCCAGTTTTGTGCAGTCTTTATGGGGGGGGGGGAGCAGGGGGTGTCGGCAATCCATCAATCTCAAGCAGATGACAGGTCTATTATTTGCCAACCCCCAGTACCTGGACAGGAGCAGGGGTGTCCCTTACTGGAGCGATTTTTTCCCCCCCCCCCCCCCTGTATTTTCCACCTGTGGCAGCTGAAACCCTATTCCCTCTCCCTCTTTCCCCCTCTTCCCTCTCCCTCTTTCCCCCTCTTCCCTCTCCCTCGTTCCCCCTCTTCCCTCTCCCTCTTTCCCCCTCTTCCCTCTCCCTCTTTCCCCCTCTTCCCTCTCCCTCTTTCCCCCTCTTCCCTCTCCCTCTTTCCCTCTTTCCCCCTCTTCCCTCTCCCTCTTTCCCCCTCTTCCCTCTCCCTCTTTCCCCCTCTTCCCTCTCCCTCTTTCCCCCTCTTCCCTCTCCCTCTTTCCCCCTCTTCCCTCTCCCTCTTTCCCTCTTTCCCCCTCTTCCCTCTCCCTCTTTCCTCCTCTTCCCTCTCCCTCTTTCCCTCTTTCCCCCTCTTCCCTCTTCCCTCTCCCTCTTTCCCCCTCTTCCCTCTCCCTCTTTCCCCCTCTTCCCTCTCCCTCTTTCCCCCTCTTCCCTCTCCCTCTTTCCCCCTCTTCCCTCTCCCTCTTTCCCCCTCTTCCCTCTCCCTCTTTCCCCCTCTTCCCTCTCCCTCTTTCCCCCTCTTCCCTCTCCCTCTTTCCCTCTTTCCCCCTCTTCCCTCTCCCTCTTTCCTCCTCTTCCCTCTCCCTCTTTCCCTCTTTCCCCCTCTTCCCTCTTCCCTCTCCCTCTTTCCCCCTCTTCCCTCTCCCTCTTTCCCCCTCTTCCCTCTCCCTCTTTCCCCCTCTTCCCTCTCCCTCTTTCCTCCTCTTCCCTCTCCCTCTTTCCCTCTTTCCCCCTCTTCCCTCTTCCCTCTCCCTCTTTCCCCCTCTTCCCTCTCCCTCTTTCCTCCTCTTCCCTCTCCCTCTTTCCTCTCCCTCTTTCCCCCTCTTCCCTCTCCCTCTTTCCCTCTTTTCCCCCTCTTTCCTTTCCCTCTTTTCCCCCTCTTTCCTTTCCCTCTTTTCCCCCTCTTTCCTTTCCCTCTTTCCCTCTGCACACCCGTGCCATTTTGCCTACATATATCGGCGTGAGTCGGTCGGCAAGTGGTTAAATAATGATTGTGTTAGTGTTCAATAGGAGTTATGTCTCTTTTTTTTTTTTTGATTGTTGGTAAAAAAAAAAATATGCTCCATCAGTAAATTTTCCATGTTTTGTCACTAAAAAAAAATGCCGCAAGAGTTTGGCAACCCTGCTCTCTAGATGTGCAAAGCTGGTAGAGACATCCCCAAAAAGACTTGCAGCTGTAATTGCAGTGAAAGGTGGTTCTACAAAGTATTGACTCAGGGGGGCTGAATACAAATGTACCCCACACTTTTCATATATTTTGTAAAAAAAAAAAAAAAATGTGAAAACCATTTATCATTTTTCCTACCACTTCACAATTAATGTGGAAAATTTCAATCCGTCTAAATACTTATTCAAGATAGATATTTTTTATGTGTGTGTGTGTATATAGATAGATATTTTGAATATTATCAGATCTAGATATAGCAAGAGATATATACATTTTCTAAACCCAATTACTGTACAAAATTATCTATAATAGAAAGAAGTTTTGCCATGTACATATTGATTATCATTTCAAAACTCTCTAGTTTCAATCTGCACCTTTTTAAAATATATCTTTTGATCCTTGCATGAAGCTCCTTCCTTATGGCCCGCACACACAATCCGAATATCGTACGACAAAAACGTCAGATCGTGCGACCGTTTTCACTTAATAGCCGCAAGTAGAAATTGAATAGGTAGTCACAAATTCTCGTACGACAGAAAGAAAAATCCGAAGTGATGTCATGTGTTGTAATGTATTTGTATTGTATTTTCAGACAACTATACCGACTAAACGAAAATCGTACTATCGGGAATCGTACGAGGAAAATTTTTGTGCATGTCTGATTGAATAATATCAGATGAACAGTCGTGATCGGATGTCAAAAGTAGTGTACACACGATCCGAAAATCGTAGGATTCTTCCTCGGACGACTATTTTTGTACGATATTCGGATCGTGTGTACGGGCCGTGAGGCACATCCTTTTAATAGGGTGACTACCGTCTCCCAGTTGTGCTGCTGTGTTGTCACCCTCACCTGCACCCCTGGTGGAGACAAGTGGCATTGCTCAGACATTGGTCTGTCACTGTCAGGAAGCCAGTGCAGAGCCATGATGGGCAGCCAAAACAGGAGTGCCTGTAGACAGGAAGTGGCTGAAAAAGGCTGGAGGAGATCAGCAATAAAAAGTAGTAAAAAATGGACAGGATTTTTTTTTTTTTTTTTTAACATAAAAGTAGATGTTTATGATGCTTTACTAAACTAAATGCCATCTATTTGGGTAATGAACGCACAGCAGCAGTAACGGGTAAATGGCAGGATGAGGAAAATCTGAAACGTGGGCTTTGTCTTTAAATGGGAAGCAATTTTCCTCCTCCCCTGACACACGCATGTAAATGACAAAAACACAACGACAAGGTCCGCACCCCCCAGGCAGCCAGGCGTATACGGCAGCGCCAGTGTATATATATGTGCATGTTTATTGAAATGTTATCTGTGAAGGCTGCCAGAAATAGACAGGAGAGACAGCTGCAGGATGTGCCTTCCTCCCAGACCTCTCTCCATTTATCACCCCCCTGGCCAGAGCTGTCAGAGAGAGCCGGAGCAGCCGAGGGGGGTAACCTGGGTCAGAGGCTGGCAAAGCCGAGAGGGAATCTCACACTGTAAAACGACCAATGTGCGTGGCTCCATGACTGGGCATCGGGCAAGGCGCCTGGGCCTGCTTTATTCCATACGAGAGAAAGTCTGGGGGGGGGGGAAGGAGCGTGTGTGTGTGTGTGTGTTCCAATACCCTTTAATTCTCAAACAAGGGAAATATAGTAAAAAAAAAAAAAAAAAAAAAAAAAAAGTTGCCTCTTCTGTACAAGCAATAAAAAAAAAAAAAAAAAAAAAAAATCTGATATCTGATGTGACTAATAGCTTTTCCCCACTCTAACCAAAACACAAAAATTGGCTGCTGACGGTCACATTGCAACACCATATTTCACCAGCAGGGTGAGCTGCATGTGAAAGAAAAAAAAAATATATATATATTAATATATATTAATATATATTTTTTTTTTTTTTTTCTTTCACATGCAGCTCACCCTGCTGGTGAAATATGGTGTTGCAATGTGACCGTCAGCAGCCAATTTTTGTGTTTTGGTTAGAGTGGGGAAAAGCTATTAGTTGCATCAGATATAATTTTTTTTTATTTTTTTTTTTATTGTACAGAAGAGAGGCAACTTTTTTTTACTCTATGAATACCCGATATTGAAAAATATAGATATGGTTTATTGGAGGATACAGTGCCTTCAAATATAATATTAATATTGGACTTAAAGCGGTAATAAACCCAAAAGCAAGCATTTTAATATATTGCAGTTTACCAATTCTTAGATGTGATGTCTGCATTCATTTTTTTTCTTTTTTAGGCTTTACTCTGTTTTCACCTGGTGATCTGGCCAGTAAGGTGTGTGTGTGTGTGTGTGGTTTTTTTTTTTTTTTTTTTTTTTTTAATATTGTATCCGTCACAGGATTGAGCCAAACCATTTAACACTGGCACAGGGGTGCTTACAGTGATCAGCTTTTATTTCTCTAAACCCTTTATACCAGGCCCCTTTCACACTGGGGCGGCAGGTGCGTCGGCGGTAAAGCTGCGGTATTCGCCCGCTAGTGGCCGAGAAAGGGTTAAACCACCGCAAAGTGCCTCTGCAGAGGCGCTTTGCCAGCGGTATAGTGGCGCTGCCCCATTGATTTCAATGGGCAGGAGCAGTGAAGAAGCGGTTTACACTCTGCTCCAAAGATGCTGCTAGCAGGACTTTTTTTCCGTTCCTGCTAGCGCACCGCTCCAGTGTGACAGTCCTCGGGGCTTTCACTTTGGAGACAAAGCAGCAGCACTTTCAGGTCGGTTTGCAGGCGCTATTTTTAGTGCAAACTGCCCCAGTGTGAAAGGGATCTAACTCCCCATCCCCCCCCCCCCCCAAGACTCGGTGAGTTTTACGAGCATGCTCTAATACTGCATAAACACACTGATTTTACCGTTGTGGGTTACACTTTAGTCATTCATGCGCAACTTTGGTCCAACTTTCATGCACTTTGAGGCCCATAGACTTCAATGTTAACCCTTAAAAGTTGCCTGTAAGTCGTACCTGAATGTTTTACATGTAACAGTGGGTCTGACTTTACAGAGGGACAACAAGTCACATTCAAGTCACACCCATGCAAAGTTGCACAACTTGTACTGGGACTTCTTAAGGTAATGGACACACCTAGAATATCTGTCCAGACCTTTTGAAGTTCTCATGTATGTGGAATTATGGATTGCATCAATGTAAATTGATATTGCATGCTGTGGGTTAGGGTTTCCATTGTTCTTGTCGGATATGCTTAGTATTTGATCTGCTCAATCAAGAGCCGCCATTGTATGTTTTACTATCTCTTATCACAGTTGACATGACTCAAGTTCTTTGGCAATCCTGAAGAATAGAATCTTACCTTTGTTTGTTTGGAGGCCTTCTGACAAAGATTCTAAAGACATTTTTAGTGTCATTTTCTATATGCAAGACTGTGGTGACTACTCTAAGATCTGTTAAGGCTGGGAAATGTGGGCTGAATATCGGCTGGTTCTGCAGAAAGTGGCCGACATTCAGGCAGCATGTGCAGCAGCCTGTCCAATAGAAGCTGGCCTAACGTTCGGTTTCTGGCGAATGGGCATGCTGAAAACCAGCAGCCGACTGACGTCCGATCAGTTAGTACAGCGAGCTCCATATATACATGAACTAGCCAAAAGTATTGGGACTCCTGCCTTTAGACGCACGTGAACTTTAATGGCGTCTTAGTCCGTAGGGTTCAATATTGAGTTGCCCACCCTTTTCAGCTATAACAGCTTCAACTCTTCTGGGAAGACTGTCCACAAGGTTTAGGAGTGTGTCTATGGGAATATTTGACCATTCTTCCAGAAGTGCATTTGTGAGGTCAGGCACTAAGGTTGGGTGAGAAGGCCTGGCTCACAGTCTCCACTCTAAATCATCCCAAAGGAGTTCTGTTGGGTTGAGGTCAGGACTCTGTGCAGGCCAGTCAAGGTCGTCCACCCTAAACGCACTCATTCATGTCTTTGAGCACCAGTGCACAAAGCAAGGTCCATAGTCATGTTGGAACAGGAAGGGGCCATCCCCAAACTGTTCCCATGAAGTTGGTAGCATGAAATTGAAAATATCTTGGTATGCTGACACCTTAAGAGTTCCCTTCACTGGAACTAAGGGGCCAACGCAACCCCTGAGAAACGACCCCACAAAATAATACCCCCTCCACCAAATGATTTGGAGGGGTGGTCCAATACTTTTGGCAAAATAGTGTGGATGAGCGAGTTTGTGGTGGAGGAACCTGACTGACCTGCAGTGTCCTGACCTCAAGATATACCGTATATACTCGAGTATAAGTCGAATTTTTCAGCACATTTTTTAGTGCTGAAAGTGCCCCCCTCGACTTATACTCGAGTCAAGCACTTTTCTGCAGCAAAAAATTTCATTTTCCGAACCGACTTTGGGGCCCCGTATCTCAGGGCCACTTGGTGCTAGGAACTCCAAATTTGGTGTGCAAACCCAGTGGACCTGGTACCATAACATATCCAAAGCTGAAGTTTTTAGCACTAAGTGGCCCCGAGATACGGGGCCCCAAAATCGGTTCAGAAAATGTCATTTTCTGCTGCAGAAAAGTGCTTGACATTTTCTGAACCGAGTTTGAGGCCCCATATCTCAGGGTCACTTGGTGCTAAGAACCCCAAATTTGGTGTGCAAACCCAGTGGAACTGGTACCACAACATATCCAAAGCTGAAGCTCCTAGCACTAAGGGGCCCTGAGATACAGGGCCCCCAAACTGGTTTGGAAAATGTCATTCTCTGCTGTAGAAAAGTGCTTGACATTTTCTGAACTGATTTTTGGGGCCCTGTATCTCGGGGCCACTTGGTGCTAGAAACCCCAGCTTTGGAAATGTTATGGAGCTAGTTCCACTTGGTTTTCACACCAAATTTGGGGTTCTTAGCACTAAGTGGCCCTGAGATACAGGGCCCCAAATTCGGTCAACTGTGTCCATCTGCTGCAATGTCATTTCGGGACCCTTTGGGTTCAGAGACCCCAAATTTTGGCTGCAGCTAGGGGGCATCCAGGAACCCTTAACTACCGATTTTTAAGTTCAGGGGACCTATGGCTGCAAATGGGCACAGTGAGGCTGCAAATGGGCACAGTGAGGCTGCAAATGGGCATTGTTGACCCTCTTTTCCACTTACAGTAGCTGTGCATTTCTCACCCTCGTCTTATACTCGGGTCAATAAGTTTTTCCCATTTTTTTTGTGGTAAATTAGGGCCTCGACTTATACTCGGAACGACTTATACTCGAGTATATACGGTACATATAAAAAAATATAATATAATTTTTTTTTTTTTTTTGGAAATTCTTGTATTTACCACATCGGCCCCCAGACCTTTTTCTCTCAACTTCTCCTGTCCCAGATGCTATTTTTTATGTTTGGTAATGTCTCGGTTCTGCGCATTATACTTGTGGTTTTTTTTTGTTTTTTTTTGCATTTGTAATCTGCCTCAGCTATTTTTTTTTTGCACAGATAGGGCTTTAATTTTGTAGCAGGCTTGGATGTAGATAGATAGATAGATAGATAGATAGATAGATATTATATATAATATCTTTTTTTTTTTTTTTTTAAATATGGAACAAAATTATTTAAATGCTTTTTCCTGTAATTTTTCCAACACAGGGGTCTTGTAATTTGCACAGACCTATATATGGTATTTACCCTCCTATATAAACACTATAAAAGGAATCTATCACTGCAGGGAGGAGCTGCGAAATGACGAGTTCTGCCCTGGCCTCCATACTCCAAGGAAGTGGAGCTGTGAGGTCACCTTCTCCCCTACATGAATGCAATGTGGTCTGCTACAAGTGCTCCTATGGAGCACAGTGTAGCTTGATTGGAAGCCCCGAAACTGTACATTTCAGCTCCTGGTTTGAGCACTTTTTAAAAAGTTACTGGGGTGGTTCTGGGATGAATAGCTATCGCTTCAAGACTCCACTGGGGAATCAAGTGTTTAAGGTTTTTATTTGTGATCCTCATTAGGTTAATTGTGAAAAAAAAATCTGTATCTGTATAAGAAATGGGGGAGGGAGGGAGGGAGAAGAGCAGTTGTTTCCAGGACAGGAAGGCACAAACCTCATTACAAACATTGTCAGAGGCTCTAACCCTTTGCTACTTCCTCATTTCCTATCTTTGTGATGCAAAAATAAAAATGATGGGAAGCTGTTCGCCAGATCAGGAGGGCATGGACTGCAGGAAAAAAAACCTGGTCTAACCCTTCTGCTCTCCCCACTGGTCCAATGCCTACTCCTGGTCTGCATCTCCTCTCCATGATCTACAGTCTCCCCTGGCTCTGCCTATTCTCTCCACTGTCTACCTGTGAAACCATGAAATCAGACTGAGACAGAAGCACAGTTAAATTGCACTTGTTTAATAAAAGTAAAGAGAACAAACGTAGTCAAAACATAGCCAAAGTTCAGTAACCGGAACGGATAGTCAGCCAAGCCAGAAGTCAGGGATCAATGTAGTGGAACAGCGAGCAGGATCTGGAGCCAGAACGGATGTCAGCAAAGCAAGTCTTTAAACAAAAAACACAGGAGATGGGCTCTGTGATGTTGACCAAGGCGAAGGCAGAGATCCTCTGGGCTGGACGGCTTAAGTAGGACTGACGAGCGGGATATCATCAACAGTTTAGTAACTGTGGAGAGATGGGAGCTGGCAATTAGCCGACAGGTGAGCAGCCAGCTCTGAGAAGGAAGGGCTGAACCCAGCCCTGACACTACCTCTGCTCTGCATGGCCCACAATCTACCCCTGCACTGCTTCTCCTTTCCATGGTCCACAGTCTCCCCTGGCTCTGCCTATTCACTACGCAGTCCACTGTCTGCCTCTGCTCTGCATGGTTCAGAGCCTCCCTCTTTCTCTTGTCTCCATGGTCCAGTCTTCACTGGCTCTGCCTATTCTCTCCACAGTTCACTTTCTATTTTTGCTCTCCTTGGTTCACTGTCTACCCCTGCTCTGCCTCTTCTCTCCGTAGTCCAGTCTCCACTGGCTCTGCCTCTTCTCTCCGTGGTCTACAGTCTCCACTGGCTAGGCCTATTCTCTCTACAGTCCACTGTCTTCCTCCACTCTGTATGGTCCTTTGTTTACCCCTGCACTGCCTCCCTCCTCTCTCCATGGTCAACTGCCTCCCATCTCTCCATGGTCAACTGCCTACCTCCTGCTCTGCATGGCCCACTGCCTACCTTTGCTCTGCATGGTCCACTGTCTACCCCTGCTCTGCTTCTCCTTCATGGTCTACAGCCTCCTCTGGCTCTGCCTGATCTCTCTCCACAGTCCACTGTCTACCTCCACTTTACCCCTGCTTTGCCTCTTCTCTCCCTCTTCTCTCCCTCATCTTTTCATGGTCCACTGTCGACCCCTTCTCGGTCTCCTTTTCTCCATGGTCCACTGTGTACCTCTAATCTACCTCTACTCTACGGGGTCCACTATCTACCCATTCTATGCCTCCTCTCTCTCCATAGTCAAGTCTCCTCTGACTCTGTCTCTTCTCTCCATGGTCTATGATCAGAAGCCAATTCCATCCTCCTGCCAGGATCTTCTATCCCTTCTCCTTTAAGTTCTCCTCATCCAACTCTATTCTGTCATCAGCTTGTCTACTGCCAGAGACCAACAGAAATAATTGTCTGTACTGTCCGTGATACTTTTTTAATTTGCACTAACATCCAATTTTTCGAGACTTTCGGCGTCCCCTTCTTTAATGTCCAAGTAGTACTGAGACCAAAAACATTCAGAATAAATTGACTTGTTCAAGGGCACATTGCACCCTTAAAACGGAAGCACCACAATTCATACCCACCACCACTTCCCCTCCAATGCCATGTGTGTGTTTTTTTTTTGTTTTTTTTGTTTTTGTTTTTGTGTTATCCCCTATAAGTAGTTGTTTT